>JAOEGS010007990.1:32721-58655 GCA_025447755.1 Corythornis vintsioides
TATATAATATTTAAAATGTTAAAACTCTATTTTGCTCTATATGTGGAAAAAGTTTGATCAAGAACTGTTGTTCACAATCGTAAAAATAAAACCCAACATTTCCCTTGAAGTTCCTTAAACTGCAAATAGGCAGGACATACTGCATGCTGCATGGGACTTTTCTTATCTATTTTCCATTAGCATCTGCTACTGGCTATTGTTGAAGGCAGGGTAATAGGTTGATTGAGTGGCCCTTTTGTTTGAACCAACCTGGTAAACATAATGAGCTTTGTGTTTGGGCCATTAGCAAAGAGAAGTCTCAAATTCTCAAGTGGTTTCTTCCTCACTTCCTTACTTTGCAGCTATGTGGTAAATAAGAAATTATTTTTTTTTTAATTAACAGATGTCAGAGACGCAGAAAAGTCTGAGAATATGTGAGAAATGCTGTGAGCTTGAGGGTAATCAACATTCAATTGAGGTACATGAATAAAAAATACCCTTGTTTTGACCTTGCTTCTGCCAGGAGGCAGAAGCAAACTGGAAGCTGTTCAGCAGCTCTCATTAATGAAATATTAGATTCCCTTGGTATTCATTTGCTACTTAACATTTTTTCCTTTCCTATACCTGTATTGTGTGAGATTTAGAAAGCTGCCATTGCAATACTTAAAAGAATTCAAATTTCTGGGGTATAAACTCTGGAAAGAGATTAAGTGGACTTATAGCTTAGGGGTGAAGTAGGCAGAAGTATGTAGGACTTTGAAAGCTAGGACTGGGTTGTTAGGAACACGAGGTCCAAGGGAAGATAAGGAAGGGATTATCCCACCAGTAATGCAGGCAGACCATCTAAGAATGTGGGGAAGGATGCAAGCAAGCAACAGTGAAGTTGCCATGAGAGGAAGAAAATAAAAGGATATAGCTAATGAATGGTTTTGACAAGACCAGATTTATTTTTTCAAGGCTTACAAAACCCCACAGGTTTTTCATTTACTTGTTTTCTGGCTCTGCTGGGTATTAACACAAATAGACAGATGGGCAACTACTTCTCATAAAAGGCCAGTTTCAGTGCTGGTTTGCCTTGATTTCAAAGGGCATGCTGCAGGGGATGGTACAAGCCTTTGTGGTGTCCATGGTGGTAGTGTGTGCACCCATGAAGACATGCAGCACTGGAGCAGAGCTGGGATTTGAGGCAGGGGGAACCTGCTGCTGTAATGCCCCAGCACTGCTCCCAGCACTGCTTCCAGCACCCACACAATGCAAACCTTGCAAAGGCTTTCTCAGCAGCTTTGGTGAATGAGATTTTGGGGGATTGGCAAAAGTAAGGGGTGCTAGACTGGAAAGAAGAGAGGGTGAGAGTTTATCTTTTTCTAAAGTAAGTAAAAGAGATATAATGCACAAAACGTGGACTGAAACTCTGACCATAGTTGTGTGCAAGAGACCAAAGAATGTGATCATCACCAGTATTAAAAACCTATTACTCAGTTTAATGAGACCTATTTGTTTCTCTGGCTCTGCCTCATAATATGAAACTGCTGTGGGTGCTCAAAATTACTAACTGGCAAATGTGGAAAAAAGGAGCAGCAATATTGCTTTGGAAAGTGTGTAAACTGCCAGCAGAGTGCCAACCTGCCGAGGATCAAGCCAAGCCCTGTGTGTGTGCACTTTAAAAGGAATGGAACTGCCCTATTGCTGAGTGATATGGGAGTCAGGAGCACCAGCAGCTGATCTCAAGCCTCTGGCTGCATCCTGATCTCTACAGGCAAAGGCAATATGTATCTCATTCTATGGCTTCCAAGACACTTCTTTCTGAGCAGCTTTATGCAAGATAAATTGTATTGACAATCCAAAAAGAGCTGATGTGGTGTGGCAAACCTTAAATTATTTTCCCTTTATTCTGGTACACTGCATTTCTAATTCTAATGGTCAATCCTTTAGGCTGCCTCCTTGAAGTATGAAATGGTAGGAAAGTGGGATATAATCCTTTTATCTCTGAAGCTGTGTCAGACTACCTAAAAATTGTTGTCCAATGGTAGTACAATTTGCATCACTATCTAGTGGGCAGGTTGCACACTCACACATGCTTTCTTAACAAAGAGAACCATGGAAATGACCCTTCACTTGTGCTTCCTCCAGTTTACATTAGAGCATCAGGAGACTTTGAGGGGAAGAGGCTGTAAGACTAATGCATTACCTTCTTCACCCATTTTCTGGGCCACTTAAGGAGGAGGGCAATGACATGTACTTCACCACTAATTACTCCCAGTCATCCTTCTTCCCCTAAGCTTTTCACCACTGTGAGCCTGCATTTTAACACTTCTTTTTTTATTATTTTTTCTTTTTTTTTACTATTGCAATTGTCATCTCTTTGAATGTGAAAAACATTTAATGCCTAGCATGGATTTTCCTTTTTCATGCAAGCTGTTCAATATATTCTTAAATCTATTTTCAGTGGTCTTCAATTACTGTCCATTTTCAGCTTGAAAAAATAGTCATAAACAAGAACTTTCCATTCCGTTTATGTGATCAGACAGTGATTCCCATGTGAAGAAATACTGGGCAAGAAGTGATAGATGTAAAAGGGTCTAGGAATACTAGAATTGTCTTAGTTAATGTGATTTGTTGCCCATCATGCCCAATAACAGTACTTAGCAACAAATATATCAGTAGGATGTATCATAGTGTTATTATAGGCAGGTATATAACAGTTTGTGCCTCTTTTCAGGTCCCCTAATAAAAGTTGATTTGAACTGATGTATGAGATGACAATTCTGTTTGCAACTGGATTTCACAGCCACTGTCTCTCTCATCGTTTTTTGGGGTTTTTTTTTGTACACAAAATGTTACATAAAGACAGAACAACTTGCAGGAGAAGTAGAAAAGAAAGAAAAAGATAAAAAAATAAAACAAGCTTTCAAAGGATAATGTGCTTATTTTAATAAATCACATACTGCTAATCAAAGGAAAAGAAAAAAGAAAAAAAGACTTTTAATTAAAAACTGAAATGTGTATTCCTGTTTTTAGGTGTTTATTTGTTCAGGATATTGAATCCAGGATAATCTCTAAGGCATTTTCAGAGGAATGACTGCAGAAGCCAGAGGCTCTAATTCACAAGAAAACTCTGTTAATTACGTCAAATTATTCCATATTTCATTTCTAAACAGTATGGAGAAGAGAAATTATCCATCTAGGTGGGGTAAATAAACCTGTTTTTCCAGTACCCAAGGGCTAATGTTGGTCCTTGAGGGAGTGCACAACAGAAAAGAGTTCCTAGGACACAGCAATCGGGAGTGATTTACAGCTCTGCTCTTGCAAAATAGTTATGTGTATGCTTTACAAAGCTTCCAGTGGAAAAGATAGGCAGCCTTTTACAGCGGTGACTTACTTAGTGAGAGAATTGCAGTGATCCAGTTTTTAAAGTCCCTTACTGGTCACTGCTGCTCACGCTTTGCTTTGGTTGTTGCTGGAAGGAGGCAGGCAACAGGAAGGTGTGAAGGCTCTGGGTTTGCCAGCCACAAAATGATTTTTAGTTCTCCTTTCATAAGAGTTTTTTTGCATTGATGGTAAGGAAACAGAAGCTGGGTGCCCTCCTGTAACGCTCTTGTCTTTGAGAAAACATTCCTGTCTTTCCTCACAGAGATCATTGTGAAACTCACATGACACAGGGAGAAATAGTATCCTGACTTCATGCACGGACTTACCATTAGGCCATGTTTACTGTGCTTTGGCTGCCAGTCTACACCTTCATCAGCACTGCCAGAAAGCTGTGTAGTTGCACATACTTATCATTCTGGCATAATTATTTTCTCATATTTTATAATACAAGTTTTATTTTTATGATCTTTACAGGTGAAATGAAATACTGTCTTTGCACTAGAAGACCTACAGATAATTCTAGTTTTTGCACAAAACTAGTCCAAGTTCAGCTCTAAAATGTTCCTCCCAGTCCTCTCTTGCAAAGGAAACTGGATTTATGAATGCCATACACTTATGCCATACACTTCTGCAAATTTCAGTGTCACCATGATCTTCTCTCCCAGAACATGGTTAAGGAGACAAATGTAAAATCTTTCATTGTCTTTGGTATGATTATCAAAGGCCACTATTATTTAATGAATTATTAAATGCAACACTTGACCTACAACGTAATAGTAGTCAGTCTTGATTATCCCATGAAAGCTTGCAGGAGATGGTGTACCAGACTCACTTGACAGTGCACCACTTTACAGACAATAATGCCCCTGGGGAACAGAAGAGGATCTCTGGGTCAAATTACTAGCTAGAATCACAGCACTATTCACTGTCTAGATTTTTTAATGAAGTGAGCCTTGAAGTAATATGCTTCATTTTGTCTGACAGCTAACCAACCTGAGTAGAACTTCATGCCTAGTTTTAAGCACGGAAGACATTCTTCTTAAGCAGTGCTTTTGTTCTTTTTATTAATAATATACAACTGTTAGTAGAGATATGTAATCTAGAGTACCAAGATCAGAATAATGACTCAAATTACCGTTTAAGGAGAGCATAGTACTCCAAAACACAAGTAGTCCCCTACCATTTCTAGGTAGTCCTTGGAGGGGCATTTTTTGTGCTCAGCAGCAGCAGCAGTGTCATCGCAGAGACACAGGAATGTTGTCTGGGACACGGTGTTGTCACTCTCTTCACAGTACCAATGGCTCTCTCTTTCAGAAGGCAAAGCCCTTGGCCTGATCTCCAAGACTTTCCCTCATTCACATACTAAAAGTAAAGTTATGAACAGCAACACAGGTGCCAGTGAAAATGACATTTCAGGTATTTTTTCCCTGACAGGAAAAATAATCTAGAAAAATGCTAGGAGTGTCATTCAAACCACATGGGTGCATGCATTAAAAGATGATTCAGTACAAATGAACAGTGCTAGGAATCTTGTCATAAAATAAAGAATCCAAAATACTTTTTTAATTAACTAAAAAAGGACTTTCTGGACTGATCCTTAGTGAAACATGCACGTTACCAAGGTTTGTTATCCTTGTTCAGATCCAACAAAGCACCAAAGCACTTGCTTATTTCTGAGCACTTGATTTAATCCCCACCATTATGTCTTTTTCCAGAGTAATCCACCAACCAATATAAAATTGATGCTGCTCATTTCTTTGAAATTTAAGGCCAGCCCACAGTTGGTTCACAAAATGTAGAGGCTAAAAACCAAAACATTACAAACAAATGTCATGCAAGGCAATGTTAAGCATGAATGCTTGGCAACATCAAATTATTGTGGACTATAAATTAATACAATAACTACATGTTTTGTAAAAGCCTGAAATAGTGCAGCATGTCAAAGATATTGTTGGGAATTCCAGACATATCTATCTTTCTACTAGTATTTCTAAGCTAGTTAGTGAAAGGCCATAAAGCTTACAATACTTCAAAACATAGGAACAACTAACTAAATCCATGGAGTGTCAGAAGTTATATACCAACAATTCTCTTTCCCACAAGATTTTCCAGTTTCTCATAGGAGATTTTGTGGCTAAGATTACGTCCAAGAGCATTTTGGGACAGAGAAAAAAGCAATCCTATGCAATGTGCATCATAAGGGTGGCAAGATATATAACTTCTGTGATCAGGTCCCTGGACTGTTCAGTGACATATGTGAAACCAGCTATTCTTGGTTTTGTTACAGATGCATTAAGTGACAGGTGTAAGACACAGAGAAGGTTTTGTATTTATCTGTGATAATGAATTATGCTTTAACTCAGCTAGCCAGTTAATCTAAGAACCATGGGAGCAAAGTGAAGGGGACCAAATTTGTCTCCAGTGTAATTCTCTGGACTTCAAGGAAACATTCAAGCTCCAGTTTGGCTTGCTTAATCCAATAAAATACATAAAGATCCCCATATGATTGCGTAAGAAAGACCATGATGGATTGAAATAGGGACTTATTTCCCTCCTCACCTCCATGGATTTAACTTTTCCTGTGAACCCTTGAGCTTTCTTCCATTCTCCTTGATCCTTCTTGCCTAATCCTTCTCCATTGTCCCCAACATTAGTTCAATACTGCATTTTAATGACTTCATCAATTCACAATAAAATGCAGACAAAACAAGTGCAGTGTGCTTTTGTTTTGTTTTGTTTTGTTTTGTTTTGTTTTGTTTTGTGTTAATTTCCAAAGTCACACTGAGCTTTTAGTTTGGGTTGATTAATGGTGATCTACCTCCACACTGCACTCCTCAGGCTGCACTCATTGCTCCCCGTGGAAGGCATGACAGCATTTTCGTGAGGCCAGATTTGTCCTGTTGCCCCCTCCACATAGAGCAGGTTTGAAAGCCCAACCTTGCAAGCACGGGTTGAAAACAATGTAAAGCCCCTCTCACTCTTCACATGCAAGCCAGAGAAAGGGATCTCTTGGGCTTTGCAGGCATCTTTCCCTGGTGAGAATGGTTGATCCTCATTTGACCTTTCTCATACACAGACAAAGGTAATTCAAGACAAAGCCGGGTGTCATAATGGTCCCCTTAGCTAAGACATGCCTTGAAACACCTCTGCAAACACCCCTGGAGAGACAGCATGTGCTGTTCTTCAATCTGATGCAACAATGATTTGTTGCACCTACAAAATGTCCCCATAATTGTGTGAAATTGAGTGTGAACAAGCAGTCAAATCGCAGTTCATCAAACATAATTAATCTAAATCAGAGAACAGGAATACTTGTTTTATCTTGCCTAAGGGTTGGTGATATAAATACACAGCACACCATGATCAAAAAAGGACTAAACGTATGCCTGCTAGTCTGTGAATTCTTTTATAATGCTAAAAATGGCTTTTATCTCTCAATGTCTGTTTTTGAGAGCTCATCACTGTGCTGCCTGGGTGCTTTGATAAATGACAATAAATATATTTAGCATATGTTTTGTTCGTTTAAAAATCCATCGACTTAATGTAATCTGGAGACAAATAGGAAATAATGGAAAAATACAACATTTGTAAATGTCTGCTATACAAATCTGTACTGTAACAAGCTCTTTGACCAGAATCCCCAAAAAAGGAAGGGGGGGGAAAAAAAAGGACATAATACTTAAAAAAAAAAAGGTAATAGAGCTCAGGTTGCATGATGCACCTTATGAAGAGCGTGCCATTTTCCTCATGGCATTACACAGACTCTCCTTTAACCCCACAGAATATAGTGCAGCATGGACTCAAAATAATGTGTGTCAATTTGTTCCAGAAATTGCCTTAAGGGGTGGTGGGAAAAGAGCAAGATACACTCTGCTCTTCATCCAAGAGGTTAATTTGATGTGTAGGTGACAAATAGACATAGCCCCAGCACCACCTTCATCTTAGCCAGCAGCACAGGCTGACATTGTGCAGTGCATGAGATTTTTGCACTGAAAATACAATTGTGTGGGGGTTACAGTGCTGTTGTCCCCAGTTCTTGGGCATTGCCAGGCCACAGCAGCCAGACAGCAGCTTCAATGCCTCTCTCCCATTGCAGAGTAGCCAATGACTAATGGTCCGGTCTAGACCACAGACCAGTTTTAAAGATGAATAACATGTTAAAACTGTTTATATAAGCAGAGGGGCTTTTTTTGTTTGTGCTTTTTTTGTTTGGTTGGGTTTTGTTTTGTTTTTTTTTTTGTTTTTCCTTTACACTAAGGAAAGCATACTGGGGATAAAGAAAGCTGGGCTTTAAAAACACATTCAAGGATTTGGACTCTAAGCAGCAGATGTTGAAGGCTGCTATGAGACACAAATCATAACCTCGAATCCCAACCCAGGCTCTTTAACCACAACAGATCCTTCTCAGATTCCAACAATCTCTTGATACTTTGACCCTTATATTTTGTATACACTATCAATTTTTCAATGTATCTCTACTAGACCTGGACTTCACTTGCTACACAAACACATCTGTCAGTTTGAATTGCCTCCCTGTGTCTTTTACATATGTGATTTCAACATGCTGGGGCTGAGAAGGTGCCTGTACTTTTGCATTTGCTGTTTGAGAGCATTTGTTCTCTTAGTCAAGAAAGAAGTCAGAAAACAACCATGGGGCCTCAAAGACTTCTCAAATTATTCTCAGTTCCTGTAGTCCTCAAGGAAGTAGACTTTGTTATCATTAATTTCACGTTAGGCCTCTTCAAATGACCAGGAAACCTTTCACGGCCAGATCAACAGGAAAGCAGCTTTCAACTGGAGGCCAAGACTGAATGTGTGACCCTGCCATGAGGGTCATTAACTGAGTGTTCAAAATACCCAAGTAAAATTTTAAAAAAGCATCTTATTTTCAGGGCTGCACCCCTGGTTTTGAACCTATGTCACTGAAAGCAGAATCCAGCCCCAGAATGGTCTGCAAGAGAGAGCACAATGCTACAATAACACAGTCAAACTCACTGCCCTGACAATGAATGCTTATCTCACACTGGTCTCCCAGTGAGTAATGTTTAAAATAAATAAATACTGCAGGGGAGTTGCTGTTAGTGCAATTGTTGGGTTGTATTCTTGTGGCAAGCTTTTTATCATAATAGTTCAGCAGGAGCACAGTGTGTTTGCAAGGCAAGTTTGAGCCAGGCCCAAAAGCACATAAAGCCAGATAATAAATAATAGACTTCATGTATGCAGGTTTTGCAGTGTGGCTTAAAAAAAAAATCAACCCCTTCAAAGTACATTGCAAGCTCTGTTAAAACAAACCCAATCAAAACAAAATAGGGAGAATCAATTGCTTCAGACACAGACATGTTCTCCTCTGGAGAGAGTGGGAACCATGCAAGTGTGATGGCAGCTGCAGCAGTACCTTGGTTTACAGTGATGTGCCTTTGTGTTCTTCCACTTGTGCTCTTCAGCACAGGTAGTAGCGATGATGTTACAGTTTGTCCGTGAGCAATGACACCTTGAATGTCTTTCCTATATCTGAGGACTATTATATAGTCAGGGGATAAGATCCTTGGTGGGAGTCAGTCTTGCTGGTATTTAATTGATTTGATGGTGACATCCCGTACAGAGGTCTAGAGTTTATAGTTATCTTGTGTTTATGAGTAAGCAGCAGCAAATGCCTACCTCTTAACCTACCCAATATAAGGACACAATAGACTACAAAGAGGAAAGATATATCCAGCTTACCTGCCAGTGGCTGGAGGAGGAGAAAGAGCAAGGAAGAGACGATTTTCTTCACCAAGATGCCAAGAAGCCTCTATTTATTAATTTACAACTCTTTTTATACCCTTTTAACTTCCAGGCAATTGGACAAGAAGCCAGCCACCCCCTGGGGTGATTGCCTGGGGTGTCACAACACCCATAGTCAAAACATCTTCCTACTGTTTTACAAACAGCTGCCACCAAGGTCACAGCTGGTGGGAATCTTTGTGATCCCACAGGAAGGAAAATTACATGCAGTAGTATTTTAACATCCACAGCACACACTATCAGAAAACATTGTTTTGCCCACCTTTGAAACTGCCCAATGCTAAAATGGGCATATCACCCCAGCACTTAATCCACTTGTAAGTAAATCATTACAAAGTGAAAGAAAAATTAAACACTTACTTGGTCCAAGACCTATGGAAAATGCAGCAACATAAACAAGCAGACTGGCCAGTGAGAGCCATTTCAGGACAACAGGAACCTCCCCACTTTCCACATGAGACTCTGTTGTAAATCCTGCCAGAGCAGTCTTGTTCAGTTCTCCTCTCCCGGCAACACCTGGGCTTCTCTGCACATCAAATGACAATCTTTCTGGTGAAGCTATGTTAGCAAAGAGGTCCTTGAGACTCCCATTGGTGATACCAGTGAGGTTTCCTGGTCTCTGGAGAAAGAAATCCTCTGGAGATTGGCTTCTACAGACATTAGTGAAATTCACATGTATGTTACGGTTCACTAAACCCAAAGTGATCAATGATACTGCCATAACAGAAGAGCCAATACACAGAAAAGTTTTACTTCCAACTTGATCCACAAAAACTGTGGCTGGGACTGTGCTGACCACTTTAACTACTCCAACTCCAGTGGAAGCCAAGCTGGCAGCTTCATTGCTCTGGAACCCAACTGACTTCAGAACAGTTGATGCGTAAAATAAGATATTGGGTTGACCAGTTGTTTGCACAAAAAAGACTAGAGTGAGTCCCACCAACATTCGGGCCCTCATGTTGTTTTTTGAACGGAACAGGTCCATGAAACTATACTGATGTTCTTCTTTCAGGGAAGACTTGATCACAGTAAGTTCTTTAGTAGCATCTGATGTTTCCCTTAGCCTCTCCAGTACTTTTCTTGCAGCTTCATCGTTATTTTTCATTACAAGAAAACGAGGACTTGGAGGAAGGAAATACATGGCAATAGCCTGCAAAGCACCTAATGGAATCACAAAGCCAAACATGTATTTCCAGCCATGAGATATGCTGGCAAATGCATAATTTGAAATATAGGCAAAAAGAATGCCTATCACTATCATGAGTTCATTTAATGATACAAGAAGGCCTCTTCGGTGCTGTGGGGCAATCTCAGCAATATACACACAGGTTGCAATTGATGATAATGATATGGAAATACCTATGGCAATCCGTCCCACGATAAGTATCCCATATGATTCACAGGGTAGTAAAATCACACTTCCCAACACAAGCAAAGAAGATGCCATAATAATAGCAAGTCTCCTTCCAAATCGGTCTATCAGGAAGCCACCAGTAAGGGATGCAAATAAGGCCCCAAAAAGCAGGGAGCTTACAATGATTTCCTGCTCTTTGCAAGACAGTTCTAATATGATGCTCATCTGAAGAAGAGCTCCAGAGATTAGGCCCAATTCATAACCCATCAGAAGTCCACTTACAGCAGCAATGGCAGAAGATAGAAAAGTATATGTTCCACAGCCTGAAATAAAAATAAAAAATACATATAATTACATATACTTGAAAGAGTGACTTCTGCAGCATTCTGACAACTAGTAATAACTTGATTTGATATACCAGACCAAAAACTCTTTTTGTAACATTTAGGCAAAGCAGTTAAGTGTATACAAACCCAGCAACTTTGGAAACATCCACTGAGCATGAGGTTGATCCAGATAGGTGGAATATTCTAGGGAAATCAGTCTTTGAGGCACAAATGAATAAGGGCTTTGTTTATCACTAATTTCAGATTCTCTGGAATATCAGGATCAAATATTTCACATAGTTTATGACAGCCACAATGTCAGGAATAAAAAACAGATGGTGAAACCATAAACCAAAAGGGGATTATATGCCTTTGAATGTCCACATTAAAATAAACTCATTTTATACAACTGTATTTCATTGTTTATTGTTACAAGATATATTTGAATGATCACATTCTACTAACTGTGAAGCCTTTTGCACCCTAAACCTTGAGGAATATATCAGTTTGTTATTATTGGTCTTGTTCTTTCTCCCAGCATGATTTTCCTCTCCTCATGATGTTGGCTGCCACACAACTAGGACAAGAGTATATTGACTTCTGATTTTCCAGTTAGTTGGAGAGATAGGACTTTTTGAGGGAAGGTAGCTTTTGCAGCACAACAGAGTCTGTATTTCAGTTAATTCTCCTGGAATAACTTGTCTGGAATGTGATATATGGTCTAATTGAAAATGATATATAGACTTTGTTTATTTTTAGCTTATTTTTGTAAGCCATTAAGGCTCTTTGATCACAGTGACTGCCTGGAGCTCCTTGGCAACAACTTTAGAGCACATTGGCAAGGATCAGTCTCGTTTGACAGAGTACATTACGTTTCTAAAGCAAATTGTGAAGAGAGAGGAGGGCAGTCCTAGCAGTACATCTGCACTACTAAAACAAATGGTGCCAGAGTCCAGGCCTGGACCCTGGCATGTGGCCACATATCCTACTCAGTTGCTGGCAAGGTCCCTGGCCTGGTTGTGTTCTAAGCCACTTCACACTCTCCCAGAAATTCCCAGAGTCAGTTTGGCTTACCTGTGAGCCCACCATCATGCCCTGCAGCCACTCCACAGGAGGTTATGGGTTTTTTTGAGGGTAGCAGAGTATAACAGTGTGAATATAAGCTGTGCCTCCAGGATCAGAGCAAATGTGTAAACCCATTAAGACTATTAAGATAACTATCCCCTATTAGCTCTCCTACCTGGTTCTCGGTTCGCTCCTTTTGAGCCAAGCAGAAGCCAAGCTCATCAGCCCTGAGCTATTGAGTGTACCCAGACTGCCTCAGCCCACTCTGCCACTGAGGTCATGTGGCTAGCAAGCCAGAAACACAGACGAGACAGGCAAAAAACTGTTGTGATGAGCCATAAGAGCATGAGGGAAATGGGAGTATTGTGAGAAGCCTTTCAGAAAGTGCGGGTGGATGGTAGACTTATTGCGATGGATGCAGGACATCTTGAAGAAAGTATCGGAAACAAATTTGCAAAATGATTCCGTGATGGAACAATCTTTTAAAAATATTTTTACTGTCATCCATTTCTGTATTATGTCTAAAGCATTTTCTTCCACAGCATCTGTAGATAATCTGGCACTTACTTTAAACAAAGGTTAGTGCATGGGTTAGGGCAAGGTCATGTTGCACTTCCTTCACACACTGAAAAGTAGTAGAAGTACTACTGTTCCAGTTAAGCTGCTTTGTGCTACACATGATCCATCCTCCAATGCATGCAAATGTTTTATCATTACAAAACCTATTTCCTCCTTCCTTTTTATGCCTTTTACCCACCTATTTGCTGTATATTACTAGATATGGAAAATAGACCCTTCCAATGAATCCTGGATGGGAATCAGGTCTGGTAACATCACAGTGTCGTATTGAATCAATGATTTTGGGTATCAGAAGCTACACTACTAATCTGATGACAGTGCCCTGCCCAAACTACAGCTCCCTGATTATATTTGTACTTTCTAGGATATCTCTGTATTTTATATCATTGAGCCATGTAGATTTAACTGAAGATTTAACCTGAATTTATATGTTATAAAGCCAAGAGACCATTGTGATCATCCAGTCTGACACTTGTTAACAGTACAACATAGTCCTTCAGACACATTGAAATGATATTTTATTTGAACTAGGCCATTTAAATTATTCAGATTTAAAAATTGCTAGTGATTGAACAACAATGACTTTAAATCATCAGTTGTCCCCAGAGGTTAATTGCTTTCACTGTAAATTATCTGTCCATTATTTCTAGACTTAATTTCTCCAACTTCAGCTTCCAGGCATCAGATCCCATTGTCCATTTCCCTGCACTTAGCCGTGTTCACTAAGTACAAAATTGTATCCTGGCATTGAGTCATCCCACAGATCTCTCCTTGATAAGACACTTAGCCTGTGAGATGGTGTAAGTTTACTAGTCCTTTAAGTATTAAAAGTCTTATTCTCTGAACTCTATCAAGATTAACAGCTCCTTGTGAGCTGGACACAGTTCTCCTGCAGTGGTTGTACAGTACCAGATAGGAACTTGTCACAACTGTCCTGCTCCTGGTGGACATTTTCCCCTCTACTCCACTAATTCTCTACTCTAATCCCTACTAAGGATTGGCACAACCATGTACAGGAGATTGTCTTCTGCTGATTATCTTCCAGGACAACCAGCTTTTCTGATGGGGTTCTTTCCAAGGTACTTCCCATCCTTTGATTGCCTGTCTTCTGGCATCCTAGGTAGAAATACAAATCACTTCACCTTTGTCTGTATTAAAACATGGGTTCAATTTACATAACTGAGAGATAAACAATGCCTTTAGATTTCTTTGGTAACCACTTGTGAGAAAAAAAAAAGGCACTTCTAGATGTCTGAAGTAGGTCAGATGCTTATTTCTCTCCATTGCCTATGAAAGACATCTGTGTGCCTTGCTCAGGTGCAGATGTCTAAAGTTGACAGAGAAGAAACCCAGACAGCACATTCACTCACAGTCAACAGGCCAAGTCATCTGAATTGCATTCAGCCAGCAACATATCCCATTTATTAATCACCTGTCACCTTTAACACCTATAAATAATCCATTGTTATCTTCTTCCAGGCAATTGAGAAGAAATGTTAAGTAAGAGGGACAAAAGTTGAGTTTAAGGCTCTCCAGCAGGAACACAGCAGTGTGGGCAGTGTCTCCTGTTGATACTTTCAAGTCTTTGACCTGCATGGCTTTTAACTCTTTAAATGTGTGGCTGTCATTTTTGTATGGCTCCACTTTCTGATTCGCAATGTCAGTGCCAAGTCAAATATCTTGGTGGAACCCACCATCAACACTGTTCTTTACAGTCCAGACTGTGCTCTCCTTAGCCTGTGTCCCTCAGACCAGAGCAACCAAGGTGATTGTTTCTTTTGAATCTGAGAGGCTGTACAAACTGGGTGTGGATCTTGGACAACTGGGAAGTTGCCAGGGATGCACTCAAGACCATATATTTCTTGCTTCTCCGAGTATAGCAGCTTGACCAATGTCTTAATGTTTCTTTTGTTTGCTTTTACTGGTATCCTCATGCATGTGTCCATTGACACATGCCCACAGTAGTATAGAAATAGTGGAGGTCTGTATCTAAGGCAGATCCTTGAATGAAACACACATTCTGATGGCTTCAAAGGGACACACATTGTCTTTCAGTATTAGCAACAGCAAAACTCAGCAGTTGGTTTCATTTGTCCCTCACAGGGACTATTCTGCCGAGAAACATCCTTACATCATCATGAGGTTTTGTTGCAACTGGTGTTGCAGACAAAATTCCCTCTGACTTCAGCATATGTTTTGCTTTAACAGTTCCAGATAAAGCATGTTGCAGTAGTTGCACTCACAACCCTTTCAAGTGTCACTTCTAATGACGTTGCTGGCAGTTCTTAGGAATTCCTTTTCCTAAAAAAAAAGCTTCTTAAAAAGTATATTCCTTTTATTTTTATGAGTTGTCTGCAAAATACATGGCAGTATGCAGCCCAGGGGAATAAAATATTTAAATGATGGTTTCCAGAGGAATGTCTCCTTCAGCCTGCAACAAACACCATGGCTAAGGAGTTTGTGTCTGGTATGTGACAAGTGATTGGAAAGTCTATTCTCTATTTTGTCCATGTAAACAAAATGGCTTTTCACAACTGTTATTCAGGTCAAAAGGAGCACTCACTTGGCAAACAAACTTATCTTTAAGAACATTTGCTGGAAATGTTTATGCTGGGTTCCTGAAAAGAAGAGGGAGCACATTTGTAGTATAGCAGTGTACTGCTGATGAGACTGGATGGGGCTAAGGAGTAAGGGTGTGCCCCTTCATCTATTTTTAAGCACATATTTGGGAAAATACAGTCCTAAAGACTTTTTTTTTCTTTTTTTTTTTTTTTCTTTTTTTTTATGCATGTATTTTATGGGCTTTAGGGATAAATGATCTGTGCCAGGGAAGATCTCCATGGTCCCTTCCAACCCCTGACATCCTGTGATCCTGTGATCTGCAAGCATGCTTCTCTGGAAAACACCACTCTTTCCCTACTTCATGTTCAGGAGAACTATGGGAAATGTGCCTGGAAGGACTTTCCAGCTCACCTTGGCAGCACCACTCTCCACATTAGTCCAGAGACTCTAATGTCTATAATGTGTTTTTTTCTTTCCTTTCTCCCACCAGAACATGCAGTGTCCGTACAGAAAACTAGTGGGATGGAGTGGGGATTTACTTCTTTATGTGACCTGTGCAAACACATATGTTTTAATAAGAGGAGACTTGACAGTCTCTTATATCATGGTGCTTTCTTCTGTTAATTTTGATTTAATCAAAGATGAGAAAAGTCACAATTTGGGACAAGGTCAATTTTAAGCTATCTTGAACAACATATTTCTTCTCCGAGTGCTGTCTGACATACAAAATGTTGGCCTTCATAGGGAAATTGTGTCTAAAATTAACTAAATTTTCATTAAAGGAGCATTTTCTAAAGTGTATACTGTGTGAATCACAGGGTTTTATAGGATAAATATTTAATGGCAGGCGTTGGGGATTGCTGCATAATGAAATTATGGGTTTGTGTCTCATAAAAGGTGATTATCCCATTTTCATGCCATCAAGATCTTTTCTGCACTGACACAGTAATTTTCTCTGTCTCATCCAGCTGTCTGATGTAAAAGATACATGTAACACTTGATCTAACAAATGAGGTTTCTTTAGATCCAGTAGCTGCTCAATAGCTGCTTTTTTGCTATTAGCTAGGATACATATGATCTAACCGTCCACCTAGAATTCTATCATGGGATCTAAAACAAGATGGGATGAAACAAATGGTGGCTTTAGGACAACGTTATGTTGCAAGCAGAGCTGGAAAACCTCAGAAAATATTAAATTTACCCCAAAATAGTGTCAGGTCCATGCGGGATCGTTCAACCTATTTGACAAATGTGATTCCTACCACCCAAGTATGGAAGGCAAAACCAAAACAAACATTTTGTAAATTGAACTAAAATAAGGCAGAAGGAAGCTAATAAACACATCACACATTTTTATACATCTAAATTCCTGTGATGGTGAGAAACATTGTATACTTTGTACAACTTAAGCGTGATGAATGTAGTGTGTGAGTAATATTCAAATTTTGTGAATAAAAGCCCCCTGGCAGTGATGGAAAAACAGGGAAAACAGATCTTAAACAAATACCCTGGCCATCTCAACATCTCTTTTAGTGCTCTGCCATGCATTTCCAACATATCAATATCCAGCCTGGTCCTTCATTACATTAAATGGGATTTGGATTTTGTTTTGTTATTCTCCAGTAAGAATAAACAGGTTCTTTTAATTCCTAGCTAGGTAATTAGAAATTCCTCAGTTACTGTTTTAATTTCTGAGGGTAAGGCCAAGTGTGTAACTTGCATGTACTCTTCTAACCACAGTCCTTGTTCTGTAGTAGCTGTGCTGTCTGTTCCTTGCTTCCCCATGATAACGCTATCCTATAACCATCTTCATTGCTCTCCCCGTAGCCTAAGGTAATGTTAAATATGTCTGCACACTGACTGGCTGTCTTTTCTTGATTAACCTCTGCTTCCAGGTATCAGTAGATGTTGCTGAAATGATCACCATTACACTACAACAAAGCATTTGTGCCTATGGTATCTGAACAATCATGGGTTAGTCAATTAATTCATTTTTAAGTGAACAAAACCTGCTTGGGACACAGTAATTTCTGTTTACAAACTTGCTTTGGCTACATATGCTTTGTGGGTGAGAAATGTCATGATTGTGGGTCATCTTCCCCTTGATCTTATAATCAGTTAAAGAGACTCAAGATGCAAAACCATCTGTAATTTACAAACCTGGGTAGGACAGCACAGGTAATGAGCTATGAAATTCAGATCCAGCATTCAAAAGTCTTTTTTTCAGAAGAAATTCTACAGTTTATTTTTCTGGGCATCAGCGCAGAGTTTCTTCCTAAAATACTAGGGGAGAAAAACCAGGAGGGAGTCCCTGTCCCCCCACCCTATACCCTCCCCCTGCATGAGCAGATGCAATGCTTGCCTGACCTTCCTCCACTTTAGTAAAAAAGGTTGAATTGCTCCTTAGCATGCAAGGACCTAAGCACTGTTATCTTAGTTGGCAGAGGGTTCTCTGATTTTTCAGGTGGCTGATCTTCTTAAAGAAAAAGGATTTACACCACAGACAGCACATGCACAAACAGTAGGACTGAGGCCTTTTGGCAAAAGTATCACATAAAACTTAATTCAAAATTCAAGCCAAACTTTCCCTTCCTTACTCACATTTCCCCCTCTCCCACTTTTAGGAATTGAGTCAGCATGCTCCGAGAGTCCCTCAGCTTTGTGGGGCTGTTTGCCCCCAGCCCCAAGCATAAGCTACCTGAGCACACTGCTGCTGGCTAACAGCTGGCACTCAGCGCCTGCCGCTTTACCTGCTGCCGGGAGCTTGAGGAGGCGGCGGCTGCTTCTGCTGATCTCCTCATCCTCCTCTGCTCTGGTAGTCCGGCTCTGCTGGCCGAGGTCCTCCGTGCTCTGCTCAGGTACCATGGCCACCCCCTTTGCACTTTGGGGCAGGAGTACTTCAGAAGGCAGCCGTCTTTCTCTGGCCGGTGAGGAAAGTGCAGGTTATTTTCCTCATGGCAACAAGTTGCTGAAGCTGGCTGAAACCAAACACAAACCACAAAGTGGTTTGTGAACAACTTTGTTGCTATTTCAGAAGGCTTTGCCCTTTGCAGTGACACAGGCTGTTGCTATTCTTGGGAGCCTATTGCAGGCGAGGGGAGGGCCGTCTGTCGGAAGTATTGCTTCTGCCTTTTAACAAATAGTTGGAGGCATCAGCCGTCCACGCAAAGCTCGATGCACATTCCTTACCCATTAGCTTAAAGGGTCTCGCTCTCTTCCTCTCTCTCTCTCTCTCTGTTTGGTGTTCATACAAACAGGTTTGTAACAGCGAATGCTCACGGAAGAGGAAGATTTGAAGTGTTCACTGTGTCAGCTGAAGTTAGGGCACCCAGAACGCACACGCAACATTGCCTCATTCTTGCAAATTGTGAGCAAGCTGTGGTGAGAAATAGCAGAGAGGAAAAAAAGTCATGGCAGCACTTTGCAGCCTGTGGCAGTAAGAATCGGGATTTTTCATGACAAGCCACCTTCTATGAAAATTACTTGTGGGAAAATAAACTATCTCACCTAATAATGAGTCAAAGGATAGATTTTGAGAGCTGCTAGGAGTCACTAGATTTGGTGGAAGCAGTTGCCAAAGGCCTGACTGCAGTGGCAGGGTAAGTTAAAAGTTGTCCAAGCTATGCCCAGTGGGAATTGCTGTTGTATAATCTGGCAGTGTTGCAGGCTTCTTGTTTGTACTCTTTTTCATTACTTGCTGGTTTGTCCTGGTTGTTTTTAACACGCTAATGCCTGCAGATAGTGTGGGAGGGAAGGCAGAGGTTGAAAGTTGGTGACTTTTACAATATTTCCAGGAAGGAGAATTACTAAACATTTTTTTTCCTTAAGGAGAGCAGGTATAATACACCCTTGTTCACTTATCAAGAAAATGGGACAAAAGACATAACTACCCCATCTGACAGCTGCCTCATTGACAACTTTAGAAGCTGGAGCACCAGGGATGCCATGAGGGTGCTGGTTCCAGCAGGGAGTTTGGTTTTGACAGTGCCTTTAGTGTGGAGTTGAATGAGTCACTGTTGCTCTGCTCTCATGTGTAACATATTTTCCTTGTCCAATGTCCACCTGTCAGGTGGTGCAGGACACTATCAAGGCACAGTTAACTATTTCTTTTTGCACCCACAATGGTATTGTTTCCTCATGGGGTATGCGCAAAAAGTAGTGTCAATTCTTAAAGAAATTATCAGATGTTTTGGGAAAAAAACGAGAGGCTGTTTAGACTGGGAAAGGAGAGGAAATCTTTTCAGAGATTAAACTCATTTGTGTCAAGATTCCTCTTCTAACAGCCTATGTAAAACACAGCTCTGCTAAAGCACCTGCTCTCTGGAAACTCAGCTAACTCTGTAGCTACACAATTGTTCCCATCTCCCAAATGCCTTTATATGTAATGGTCCTGGAGAAGTCAGAGGACTGATGAGATGCTGATGGCAGTTTGCTAGGGAGCAAAGCTGTTTTCCCAGTGGCGTGGCCCAGGAGGATGATCTGGGGTTCACTCCTGCTGTCCAGAGATGCTGCCCTGGAAAAGCTGACCCCGAGGCAGTGACCCCACTGCCTGCTGAGGAGCTGAAAGAAAAAGGGAATTAAATTCAGTCTTCAGTTGAATGGCAGCTTCAGTTTCACAGAGAACTGACCAGAGGCTCTCCAGGCTCTGGCAGAAAGGGGGATTTTTTTAAGGGGGAATGCCTGGTGGAAAGTGAAGCATCCTCAACAGCCTGAACTGATGATGGACTTCCCCCATCCCATGCTCTCCTTGCACCAGAGATAGTCTGATATTCTCAACTGTTAAATTTGTACACGTGAAGTTAGAGAAGGTTCCACATAGAAAATCTGTATGATCCTCAGGTAACCAGATGTACAAGAATGGACTACTTAATTTTGCTATTAGCTTTTGCCATCCAGCTAACAGGAAGCTTTATTGCTGAAATAGGGACTGCTGTGTGAAATTGTTGAGATGAGCTTGCAGCACAGCATTGGTGGGACTGGATTATCCATTGCTCCTTCTTGCATTTGTGAAAAATTGCTGCAGCCTTTCTTTGAGCCCTCATTCCCCCAGTTCTACCCAAAACTGATTCTGAAAATCTCTGCAAAGACAGCCCGTGCAGGTGTCACAGTTTAGGGTCAGGGCAGCCTGCTAGACCTATAGCAGACACTCCCTCCCTAAAAAGGAAGAAAAAGGGAACAAGGGAGAGAGACTAAGCAATTAGAAAAGGAAGCTAGAACAGCTTTAATAATAATGAATATATATAGCATTATATACAAAGCCAGTATCAAACCCAACCCCTCTAATGGCAATTACATCACTATCACCACTGATGCTGTGGAGCAGGCACTGGGTAAGTCCCAGACTAGGCTCAAATACAGATGGAAACTGTTCAGGAGCTGGATTTTGGTACCAGACTGAGGAACATACAGATCAGGATTTAAGGCTGAATGGAGAGAGTCCTTCTTGTATGCCATGTAAGTAAGAGGCAAGGAAAAAGCTGGAGGAGCCAAGCCAAGTGAGAACCACCCTCAGCTTCATACTGAATATGATGTATATTGGCTGGAATCCCTCGTTGATCACTTTGAGGTCACCTGTCCTTTATGCTTTTCCCCACAGGTGCAGCCTTTTACTTTCTGCAGCCCCCCCAACATTGTACACAAGATCCAGCAGTGGCCTTGGTCTGCACAACAACACTTGGTACTAACACTAAACGTGGAGCATTATCATTGTTAGAAGCAGGCACTGCCTGGGAAAGCATGCTGCTAACTTCAGAAAGTGCAATTAGTTAGAAAAAGTGAGCTGAAAAGTAAAATCACTGAAGAGAATTAGTTCTGTTCTCATTCAAACCAGGACAACAAGCATCTCCCATCATGCTTGTAGGGTCTTTCTTCAGCTGTGAGCTGAATCAGGCTCATCAGATATAGGTTATTACTAATTTTGGTTCAATTAAGAGATATATTGCTACTGCAGCCCTTTCTGTTCAAAAACTTCCCCTTAAAAGAGGATTATATATATACTGAAATATATATACATATATGCATATATATAATTATATGTATATATACTTATTATATATAGGTGTTGCCACCTATATACTCTGGGAGAACTTAAAAGCTTGTCAGTAACTGTACCTTCCTCTGAATAAGAAACATACTACCCCCAGGAGTAAGTTATAAAAAGAAAACGTTGCTTTTCATTGAGTTCTGAAATCTTGTGATGAACAGATTTTAAGAGTTGACTGTTAAGCAAGTAGAACAGTGAATTTCATTGTTTTAGTGTTTTGGGGTTTTTTTTGTTTATTTGGTTTTTTTTTTTGTTTTGGTTGGTTTTTGTTGTTTTTGTTTGTTTGTTTGTTTTGGGTTTTTTTTTGTTTTTTAGGAAAAAAAAATTAGACAAGGAGTGGAATTTTGTTTCTTTTTTTTTTTAATTTATTTTATTTAAACCTGAAGTTTAGTGCTACCTCTATTCTCCTCAGAAGCCAGAGCCTAGACTGATTTTGAAATGTTCCTACACTGATTTTGAAGTGTTTATTTACTTGTTTGCTCAAAACTCCAGCAGACTAATCTTCTTCTGAAAGTAAATGCCAAATAACTCATTTTCCCCTCTCTATTTCTGCCTTTATGTCACGGTATCTATGCCAGTTGCAGCACAACAATGGCTTAACTTTGCCCCCTCTGGTAGCCTCAGGAGCTACTTAGCTTTCACTGATGGCTAAACAGCCAGGACACAGCACAAAACATAATGGGCAGGAAGAAAATGAAGGAGAAAATTGTTATTCTGGGGACTTGCATTTTGGTTGCCCAAAGGGCAGTGCACTCTTGCCATACTGAGCTGCAGGTGCTGCAGAGGTACTGGGGAGCTTCCTGGGCTTCAATCTGCTCCATAAGTTATACCTCATGCCAAAAACATTGTATCCAGTTTATAAGGTCTTAGGGTAAAATGTTCCCAGTGAGTGGAAATGTGAAATATTTTATTCTGAGATGTACCATTTGGCATGGCATAAGAGAAGTTTTGTGACATCACTGGTAGCCAGCTGATCGTGAAAAGTCACAGTTCAGCAGGTGTAAGAATCTTTTTCACAGTTTTGGCCAAAAAGCTGAGGCATTGATGTTATTGGTGTTAACTGGCATCTCAGCAAAGGAAGGTACTGGACAAAATCCAGTTCCAGCTAATGAAAGTAAACAGAGGGATGGAAAACAAACAGACTGCTGGTTCTGCAGCCAAGGTGATCACAAAGGGATCTCATGAAATGAAGCAAATGTGAAATCCTTGCTGATGGCTGCAGGGTCCTAGTCCCACAGTCACCTGACCACTCCATTTCCCAGCAGAGATAATCAGGCAAGCAAACAAATCAAACTTCAATACAACAGACATGAACAGGATAAGAAGGAAGAACGGGGAACGTGCTTTGCTACTTCTCAATTCTCTGAAAAGAGCTACTTGGCTTGTGCTGTGTATTCGAGACCAGGAGGTGTCAGAGCACGGGTAGGGTGGCTGCCAGAGGGTTTGCAAGGAGGGAAAGAATTACATATGCTCTGCTCCTCTGGGAAGGGAGTCCTGTTGAAATTGGGGGTGGGGGTAGAGGGGGAAGGGGGGGGCGGGTAGGGATTAGTGTTCCAGAAGGGAAGAAATCCCAGATGCCAGGTTAGACAGCTTACTGATTCTCTGAAAAGGATGAGCCCCACCTCCACAGCTGTGCCATTTGAGGCTGGGCAGAAGGTTATGTGCTTCAGGAGAAAGAAGAGTGGAAAAAATTAAAAAAAAAAACAAACCAGAAGAGAGTCAGAAGACAAGCCTGGTTTGAGAAAGAACAGAACCAGTTCTCTACAGTGATATTCAATATAAAGCTGAGAGATCACGAGGTTTGAACTCTTCTTCAGTGGCTGTTGTCCAAGGAGGACTCTTTCCATTCTGCCTTCAATCGCAGCCCATATCTTCCTGAATCCAGTTTCAGAATCGAGCTATTGAATCTGGTTCCCGTCTGTCACTGAGTCCAGTCTGGGATTCTCACATTGCCTGCGCCACAGCATCAGTAGCATCAGTGAAGTAATTACCAAAAACGGGGGTTGGGTTTGATACCAGTTTTGTATAGATTCCATTTTATTATTATTATTATTTTCATTAAATCTGTTCTACCTTTCTTGTCTCATCCATAACTTTGTCTCCCTTATTCCCCTTACCTACAGAGTGCAGTGCCTGTCTGTGTACAGTCCATGGGCAAGGGCTAGGCCTTAAGAAGACTGTTATTAATGTCACCAACTGCCTGAAATCAGGTAGGTTTTAGGAATTCCCAAACAAGATACTAAAAATGTAATCCCTTTAGATCACTGTGCAGTGGAAAAAGGCTTTTGCTCTCTCTTCATGTGATGAATTGTTAAAAATGCATAAGTTGAAATTCCCTTTGCCTGTTCCAATTAAGGAAAGGGATATACATTGCTAAGAAAAATGTGAGCTGCTGAAATGTATTTTTTTGTTGTTGTTGTTGCTGGGGAACTTTTTATCCCACATGGAACATGTCGGTCACACAGGAAATGCAGTCATTTTCATGGTTTTAATTATTTCCACTGGGAAAGTGTTTTGTTTCCCCCTGAAAATACTTTTGTTGAAAAAATAAACAACTAAATGGCATTAATTATGTGCTTCAACTTATTGCTTCTCGCTTTTTTTTTTTGACCACAGTTGGCAACCTGAAAGCAGTTTTACATGCATTTATTAATACCAAATGTTGGGGTAGAACTTTCCAAACTCCATCAAAATTTTCAAATTGTTGCAGACAAGCAGGAAATGAAACCAGCCTCCAGTGCACGGGTCATTTCACGTTCACCCAGTAGGCGAAGAAATAAGCAGTGTACAATCCTGCAATGAAATGAAAGCTTTAAGTCATTCATTTCCCAGAACAATTGTCACCAGTTCATTAACAGGTAGCAAAGACATTCTTCAATGGACAGGTGTTCAGGGGAAATTCAATCTGTGACCATCATTCCCCTTCACAGCAGGAAACAATGAAAGCTCAGCTGGTGGAGTGACAGGTCTGGTATCACCTAGGACAATACAAGAAGCTCTGTTTGGAAGAAACTGAAGGTTTCTGCCCCAGAATCCTTCCCTGCCTCTGTACTCACCAAAATCCCATCTTTTGAAATACATGTAGGTGAAATACTACACTGGCAGTGCTTTGACAAGGAGGTGTCAGTGAGGTTTCCTTTCCCTACTGTGCCAACCCCACGGGGCAGATGTGCACTTTGCTGGCAGGAGAGGCTGAGGAGGGAAATGTTTGTTTCCCACTTAAAAAAAAAAAAAAAAAAAAGATATTTTCTCCCAGTCACTATGAGAAGGGAGTGAAGGCCATTTGTCCACCAGTTCTCTGGCCCCTCACACCACCTGACAGCTCCCAAACGCAGGCTGTGCCTGTGTGGGTAGAATCCACTTTGTTATCTAACATGGATTGGTTGGTGTGCATCCACAGGACCTCTGCAGGCCTCCTCTGGGAAGAAACTCTCAGTGGGGGGCCATGACCTCAGAGTAGATGCCCAACATGCACCCTCTGAAAACAGTTGATGTTTGTTGCAGCTCACTGCAGTTCAGGGTCAGGCATTTGCTCTACAGTAGTTTGTGGTTTAATTTTCTTTTTTAAAAGCCCAGGGTACATACCACCTCTGGCAAATATGATTTAATGACCTCCAGAGTAGAAGCAAGCCATCTACTGTAATTTTCTATTTAGTTTTCCAGCATGATTTTTACAAAGGATTTCCCGTAGCTGCTGAGGACTGCACCTTAGGGTGCTGATGCCACCTCCCTCCCCGTCACTGGCACAGATTCACACAGCCTTGCAGGAAAGCAGCTGCCGCCTGTCACCAAGATCCTTGCCATCTCAGAGCAGCTGCTTGGCTGAGTTGCTTCTTTGAAACAAGAGACCTTAGCATCAGGACTTGGATCTCTCTGAAGATTACAGAAGTCCTGGTGCATTCATTTGGCTTGTCCATGGCATGGGCTACCAGTCTCTGAGCAACACCATTCAGCAAACACCTTTCTCATTCAGATTCAGACTCCATGCTGCTTAGTTTGGCTTAAACCTCTGTGTTTCAGACTAATCATTGAAGCATTAGTTGTTTAAATTTGCACTGATGAAATAGGCATTGACAAAGTCCATGGGGCTGTCAGTGGAACTGCATGTGCTGTGTGAGATGCACCGTACCCTGAAGGTGTAGCTTTATAATAACTTTGCAATTAAATATGCTACACTACTGACATGTACCTCCTTTACGTTAACAAAGATATAATCTTCACTGTTGTATATAAATCCATCTGAACCATGAACTCACAGAAGCAGGTTTTGTATTATTTATTTGGTTTTCTTGAACATAGATAAGCAAAAAAAGGCTCCCATTTTATGGGGTTCAGAATAATACTGTTTTTGTGAAAAAAATCAACTGTTTTTAATGGGGATTTTTTTTTAAGTCATCTTATTTTTATTCCACTAGAGGTCACCAGCACGACAGTTTTACAACAAAGGCTGCAAGAAAGAGAAGAATAATTTCAGTTCAAGAACTTCCCTTGGAATTTAACTATGTGA
Source organism: Corythornis vintsioides (assembly GCA_025447755.1). Lineage (NCBI taxonomy): Eukaryota > Metazoa > Chordata > Aves > Coraciiformes > Alcedinidae > Corythornis > Corythornis vintsioides. The sequence goes on from JAOEGS010007990.1 coordinate 58,290, forward strand.
TTAATTTGGCCAGCTATTCATTCTGCAATAACTGTTTGTACCAGACCACTTTGGAGCTGAGTATTTTTCTAAGAAAAAAAAAAACAAACCAAAACAAATCATTTTAATTCTATACCATAAAGAATAGCAATTAGATTCTGTGCTCCTTCTTCTCTGTGGCCAGTTTGGTAAATGAGAACCAGTGAGGTTGTTCTATGGCAAGATACATTAATCCAGATTTGAGATTAGCCCTATGGCTACTCTGAAGTCTGTAACACTTGGTAATACTCTGGCAGATACCCTCAAATGAAGACCTTTCTGGTAACTTGCCCATAGCCTGTCCCTCAGCCCCACAACTTAGAACTTCCTCAGTGAGGAAGAAAAGGA
>JAOEGS010007990.1:64844-81518 GCA_025447755.1 Corythornis vintsioides
TGCTCGGGCAGGGGGGTTGGACTAGATGATCTTCTAGGTCCCTTCCAACCCCTAATATCTATGAATCTATGAATTGCCTGTGGCACCTCTGTTGCCTCCATACTGCAGCCTGTGGGGATCTAGTCTGTAGTTACAGCAACAGCTTAACTCATTAGGGACACACTCAGGCACCACTTCTGCTGCAGTGCTGTGCTCATGAGGATGAGCTCATCAAGTGCACATCCAGTATCACATCTGGCTAGTATCAAATTTGTTCTGATATGCAATGCAATAGAAAGATAATCAGTTTAATGGTGTCAGTCAGCCTCATCTCTCTCACACATCTATTGACAGCAATATCCCAAAGGGAGCACAAAAACTCCTTTTCTGCTACAGCAATTTGAGGCTTCTCACAGCTCCCCTTTTGTTTCCCCATGGCAATGTTGCAGCCCACTTTTCTTGCCCCAGAGTTATACCACGCACTTATTTCTCTCCGTGTCATTGCAGTAGTGTCAGGTTGAAGCCTTACTTAACTCAGTATCCCAAGGTCTTGACATGACCTCACCTTGACACATCATCCTTTGAAAGGATCAGGTTGTATAGCAGAGTCACAGGCTATGTACATATTGGTTCAGTTGCTGAAGATTGTATTTTTCCATGTACAATGCAATTGTAGGCCTCAGTGTCCTTTTCCAGTAGGGATTAGGGCCATCACACATCCTGCTGCTCCAAGAGATAAGGGCACACAATAGCCCAGAGCTGTGATGCACAGCCCCCAGCACACCACTGTGAACTTCACCTTTGCTGATAACCAGGTCACAGGCGAGGCAACAGGAAACAATAAGTTTCTTTCCAGAAAGTTGTGCATTGCTATGAATCACCTGGTATCAATGGCAAATGCAGCTGTCAAACATTGTGCAGCTCCATTAGTGATAGCTTACATAAGCTATTTAATATGTCCATGTGCATCTTTGCAGACATTTTCTTCTTGATGTTCTGTCCACAACTCTTTGCAAAGCCCAGTTACCTCCTTGTTCTTCTGTCTGCTTTTGGGTCCACTCAACTTCCTCATCTCACCCTCTCTATGGGCATCACCTTGGCTGTCCTCAAACGAAGGAGGTCAGGAGAAAACAGGCCATCCACGTGGGTGAAACTTGAAGCCATTGCAGTTCCTATCAGATATGGAGCAGTTCAGCTTCTACCTGTGAGAGAGTAGCAGGTGTCAGGCGGCAAGAGGTGTCATTTTCCCAGGTGTCACTGGGCAACCCGAGGTTTGCCAAAAGGCAACACCCAGATATGAGGAAGCCATGACAGAAAGCTAGAGAAGGTGATTGCAAATATCCAAGTGCTTCTGGCACCAATTAGTGGATTAGAGGTACGAGAAAGAGCAAAATCCCCACCTACTTAACTGGGCTGCTCACATTTGGGATGGCTGAAGCAGGAACTGCAGCAAACTTTTTCCAGTGTTCCACTATACACAACAATTTTAAAAGGAACTTCTAAGACACTGTATATTTGAATAATATTATTTATCAAAGCACTTGACAAGCATCAGTTGCCTTTAATCCATGGCAACTAGTGTCTCTCAGCAGAATTATCACTGCAATGAAGCCTGTGTAGTTTAGAAAGAGCATGATGCTCCTCCAGGTCTCCTCTCAGTGATTGCCAACATCACTTTTGCCTTTTCTTATTCAGGGTCAAAAAGCAATGTGCTTAAATAAGCTTAAATAAGATTCTGGGATGGAATAAAATTGACATTTCTCTAAATTGTGAATGTTCACCCCCTTGTTAATTGGTTTTGCTCTCCTGTAACTCACTGTCATAAATTCTAAGTGGCATAGTGAACAGGGATGGATCACTCACTGTCAGTGCAATAATTCTAGGTCATCAAGGAGACAAGAGGTAGAAGAGAGTTCTGGGAGATTATATTAGTCCATGGCTGTGGTCAAACACTACTGTTATCCTCCCACAGCAGGAACTGACAAGACCTGTGGAACATGACCTGACACTTTTATCCTGCATATCAGGAAAGGTGGGAAGTCTATTGCCACCAAAAGGTGTCATGACAGGACAAGCAAAAGCACTTGTCTGAAATCTGGTGATCTTAAATACAAACTATAGGGAAAAACATTACTTGTGTGATTTTTTCACAGTCTCGCTGTTGAAATGAACACTGTATGTCCCCTGTGGGTCTGCTGAGCCTAGTCTGAAAGTCTGTCTGTCATGTCTAACTTGCCATTGCTGTCAGAGTTAACTAGGATAAGCATCAATCAAGCTAATGATGTTCCTGCAGCAGAACTGAGTTCAGATTGTCTAACTCAGCTAAGAAACTCAGTAAGTATTTGACCAAAGTCCCTGCTAGCAGCACCCCTGCACAGGGCTGGAAATGTTTAATCGGCTCCTTTGGGAGAGCAAACTACAGGTAACCTAAAATCTTCAAGGATGCTGGTGTGTTCATGCAGGCATGCTCTGGTTGCAGGGTGTACATCCTTCCAGGGGTAGGTTTGAGCTATGGTTTAGGAAACATGGATTTCTTACTTCAGAGATGCAATACCATACCTCCTCCTAAACTGGAAGGCATGGCAAACTAGTATTTTTGTCATGTGGTCTTGGATGAATCCAAACAGGAAGAGCTTCTTGTATCACTAGAAAACCTATCCTGTTGTGCTCTTGATGCTATTGAGGCAAACAGGCTGAAGACGGAAGCAGTATATGTAGAGTGAGAAAATACCAGGGTATACCTCTGCTAATTTCAAGATGCACCTGCTATCAGTGTTTGGGCTCATGTGTTTACAAATTCTCTTTTGATGTATTCAGTGTAAATTGTCATTCCAGACATTAAGATGTCATAAATTAGCTTATTTGGGGAAAATCAGTACAGCATATTTGAAACAAATTGAATCAAAATACTTTTCTGATAAATAATTTATAGTATGAAAGATCTATATTCCTAGTTCTGGAATATACTGTCAAGCTAACCCTATATTCAAAGGAGGGAAGGAGAGTAGGTTTTACATTTAGTGATATCAGTTAGCTTCTGAATTGACTCTTCTTCTTAGTAACAGTGCTTTTCCAGATGCTTTTTTGGAGTGTGGATTTAAATAATAAATAAATAAACCAATAAAGCACATTTATAGAGAGCTAGGCTTCCTGGAAATACCACATTTGAACTCACAAGCTTCTTAACATCCTTTTTATATCCTGATGGTTTATTTTCATCCTTAGCCAGCAAGTAATTTGGCACCAGTGTCTCACCTTGTTTAAGGCTTTTGCAAAAGAGTCCTGATTTATGGCAAACATAAGAGGAAAAACTAAACCTGTAAAGACAGACAGTCTAAATTTAGGAAGGGTAATGGAAATCATTGTACACAGAGCTAAAAAGGAAAACAGATAGTATTATGGGAGTGAATTACTGTTCTTTAGCAGAACTTGCCTATTTAATAGTAATAACAACGATGGTGAAATTTTGCTTTCAGTTTTAACTATGAAAACCCATATGACCCTTTGGCCTTACTGAAATGTATGTTGACATAAATAACAGCAGATTTTTCCTCTTTTTTTTTTTTTTTTAATTGTTTTACACTTTACCATATTTGAAAACTGATCTGTTTAAAAAGAAATGAAACACACTTTATGGTATTTCAGATAGGGATAAATTCCTGTTTGGCTTTATAGCCTTCAGGACTAATATGGAACTGAACTATTCTGCAACAAGTACCTTGTGAGTTTATGAATTAAAAATCTCAGGTAGGATAAAACCTTTCCTGGAAAAAAAAAAAAAAAAAAAAGTGGACAATAGATGCAGGAAAACCTGAGATGTGTGACTCCTTACTTTTTAGATCTGATAACACATCTAGAGATGTTGTCTGCAATTTTTTTAAAAATTTGGATCCAACTATTGAGGCTTGCTATGCTATGATCAGGGTAGAACCTGATGCAAAGGACTTGTAAAGAATGTTGTCAAAGGTGAACCTCAGTGCCTTACATCTGAAACTAAGGTACCCTCTATGATGAGAAAAAAGAAGATGTTAGATTTCCTAGTCACAGAGAAAATACCCTCATCTGAATCTGATGGAGACACAGGCATGTGGCAAAAGGCAGAAAAGTAGAGAGGGTCACAGGCAACTGGGGAAATGGTTTTTCAGCTGTTACCTTTGTGAAACCAAATTGCAATTACAATTTTCTACTGAGTGATGGACAAATAGAGAGGTATAATAGATTCTATTTGTAATATGTGGTTACATTGATGAATGCTGGATTTTAAACTATAAGCAATGTGTATTTTATCTGAGTGTGTAATGGGTTTAGGTACTGCATGTGCCTGTATGACTAATAAAGTATACCGAAGTGTCATCCATCAGTGATGAGCACCATGCTAGGAGTACAAGAGCACTGAAAAGAGAGTTCTTGAATTCTCATTCAGGAAAGGATATTGATCTCTATTTTTGCATGATCTTTTGAAAAAGGTAATTCTGGGACTCATACAGCATTTTTATTTTTTCACTTGCAGAGGGCTTACAGGGTGACATTATAACATAAATATGTATTTACTCCAGCAGATGAAAGAGCTTATATGAAATGGAAGTACTGAATAGAGACTCTATACTTGGCAATATGTGAGAAAAATATCTACTGCTTGATTCATGTGTATCCATAAAATGCTAGAGGATATATGCAAATAACCTGTTTGCAGTTCCTCACATTTCATAGATATTTGTGATTTGTCTCATTTAGAACTGTCATATAAAACTGTCCCCAGCAGAAAAAGGTAAGGATATATTGTCAAAAACTGTTTTCACTACAAAAACACTCTTGTAATTTTAAAGCAGTCATGGGACTAATGTTTTTTTAATTGCAAAACAGAAGCTCAGTGTAATTTCAGTCATGTCAATCTTGTTGTGACAAAATCAAAATGACAGAGAAGTGAGAATCAAGCTCACTCAGTTTTTCTTTATTTCATCATCAGCGATATTTTAAAAATAATTTTAGCAAATTATATTTATCAAATTTATCAAGTCAAAAATACATGGATGGCATTCAGACACTTAAGTTGTGCATTCCTGAGTTTCTGAAGTGATTGGACACATGACTCCAGGGAAGAAAAACACCACAGATGCACGAACATACTTAAGAGAAGATTATCTGTATTTGTTTTATGTTTATCTGGAAGATGTCACTGCTTCCCTCAGAGCCTTCATGTGAACACTATAGCTGAAACATAGGAACCTTTAAAAATGTTGCACAGTTCATGAGCATCACAAGTACATGCTAGAACATTGCTGTTGTGGTCCATAGACCTGGGCTACATACACGGGGTTATAACCAGGCAAAACAACAACAAAGTTCCTGTTGTCCACAGCTGACAACCCATCTGCAGCCTTGAGTCACCACCTACAGCCTCCAGTTACAATCACAAGATTCAAAGGCTATTTTCCATAGCCAGGCTAAGTGACTCTGCTATGTTCATGAGACTGCTGGGCCAAAGTAAAGTCTCACTTTTGACAAAACGATGGGATCCTGCTCCTCCTCACAGCTTCCTGACCCCAACTCTGTGCCAGCCTCAGAACAGAAAGGAGGGGGGTTATGTGACCTTCCTGGTTTGGTTAAATGAACTGACATTTTAGCTCAGTGTCTGTGAAACCACATTAGCACTGTTGGCCTAATCCAGCTGTGGAGTAAAACACATTTCAGGTAGCTTAACCCTGTAAGTTTTGCAGCCTTTGACAGGGACAAAAGAGACCTCAGCTGATGGTCAAAGGGTCATTAAAGCAAGGGAAATAGCAAATTCTGTTACCAGTCTTCTTACCAGGCTGGTCCAATCAAGGTGACATGGAAACAACAGCCATTGCATGTCTGGCCTGTCCATTGCAACAGAAGTTGCATAGTTGGTGTGGTGTGAAGGAGAACAGTAAATCACATCAAAAAATGCTCATATGAATGCAACAGCAAGAGCTAGAGAACACACAGTGGTAGAGCAGGTACTCAACAGTGTTAATATTTGTACTTGTAAGTAGTCCCACTGAAGCCAAAGGAAGAACTGGACTGAGCATGCTGTGTATGTTGTGTGTCCGAAGGTTCTATAACCTGGCTCAGAGTGAGTGACTAACCACAGTATTTTAGCATGAACAGTTGGTGAATTATTTTTGACCCAGATGGTAACAGGCCCTCATCAAATGTTTGGTTTGATTCATGCTAGCTAAATGGCTTTGCTAACAATGCTCTCATGATGTATGAAAGAATGGATTACAGGTCTGTGTGATTTAGTATAACTCTCTGTAGATTTTGGCACTGTTTCAGACAAGGACTACTCTTCTGGAAATTATTTTCTAATGGAGTGTTCCAATATCTTATCTATTTGCAGCTCTTTGCCATTACCTGTCACAATATTTTGCATAATGGCAACATGCCAAGAGATGCAAAGTCATGTTAATAGTTGTTAATACATCATGTATATTTCAGGTCAGATAGCCAAAGGGATAGGTGTTTTAAAAATAATAAACCAAAATATTTTTTAATTATTATTATTTTTATATTTATTGTTCTCCAGCACTTTTCATTTTATAGGCTGCTTGTTCTTTTTCTCTCCTTGTTCTCTATTGCTGAACTATTTATTTTAAATGACCACAAAGTGAGGAGCAGTATATCACTGGTCATATGTAATCCATTTTGAAAACCATAAATACATGGTTTGGAAGTATGTTAATTATCACATCTGATAAACCTTCTACAGGCTTGCAGTAGTGTATTAAACACATATTTTCTTTGCTAAATGTTTTTAATGGCTTGCATCTGCAAAGCTAAAATACTTCAGTTCCCCAGTGAGCTCCATGATTTGGAGTTAGTTCTACATCCTTTTGATATCAATCCCATGTGCCTAGAATGTCATCTGCTAAATACACTTCTACATTGAGCAAAATATTCACATGCTGAATGATCACGATCACTTGAGGGCGATATAAATCTGTTTTCTGTGACTACATTTATTAGACAGTGAAAACTTCCTTTATAGGCAATGGAAATTGGTCTGACCCATGTTACAAAGCAATGATGTGATATAAAATATATAAATATGATATACTTAGCATAGACTGTTTACTGAAGTGTTGCTCAACAAACCTCAGCAAGACACTGTTCCATATTCAGGGTTGAATAAAACAGTACATATATAATCACTTATTGAGCAGAAATGCTTCTTAAAAAGTTTAGTCCAAGTCTGTAAACTCATAGTTCAAAACACATTAGTATATTATAAGCAACACAATGGCTGGAATTGCTCGTATCCACATCACCAACCTTGAGTTTCTTGAGTTTAAGGATGGCATCTAGCCAGAGTTATGTATATGATCTCAGCCCTGAAGCTGAGTCATCCTGGAGCACAGAGAAACTTCAGATCCAAATCTGGAAACATGTCATATCTGAGACCCTCTTTACCATGTCAGTAAAGTATATCCCATAGTTTTTTGCATTATAATCACTTAAAGGAAGCAAATGGGTTCTTTTGTCCCTTCGGAAAAGCTGTATATCCACATACCACCTCTATCGCTAATTTTAGTGTAGCTCAGCACAGTCATTAACTGCAGTTGTGTGGCATATATTATTTCTGTTCAAAGCCACAAAAAGGCTATTTTTAGCGTATATAACTGAATTGATGCAGCACAGTTCTCAGCAGGAAGCTTCTCTCTATGGCATGTACTTTGTACTTGGAGAGACATTAGCTGCACAGTTATCTTCAGAGTAGTGTGTGCATTTACCTGAACTAATGAGCTGATTTCCCTGGGAAGAGCAAAAATGGTAACTAAGCTACTTATATTTTTAAAGCCATACAGGACTCTGCACTAGATGTCTACTCCATTCTCCAGTATACTATAATGAAGATTACATCTTTACAAAAGATACAGAGATCTTCTATACCAGTACAGAAAATCTGAGTATCAAACCACCAGAGAACAGTTATGCATAGACTCTAAAGTGCAGAAGGAATGAAGTCTACAAGTACTGACAAAGACGGTTAAAGTCTAAGAAGGATTAGGCTTTATCCTATAAACCACTTATTTGTGTGCTTCATATATTACATTCACACGAGATAGCCTGAACTGTGGGATACCTTCTCTTCATCAGTGTGTAACAGACCACTCACAGAGGACCAAGATCTTCACATCCTCCCTCATGATGGGGACAGCAGATCCAATGAACAGACCTTTACCAAATAAATAGGCCAAGGCTGTGGACTGTCTCCTAAACATCTCAATCTTCTCGAATGGGGAACTACTTAAGCAGCCCATGAACACGGTGCAATGTTCTGCTGCACATCTTCTTATCACTACCTGCTGGAGGACAGGGAAAGAGGCATCAAGTAAACATCGCTGTGTTTGTAGCAATCTACAATCTGTGCACAGACACATAAAACAATGTGGAGGAAACTCTTGTGCTATCTCAAAGTCAGGTGAATCCAGAGAGGGATGTTATAGAGGAGACTGAATTTGACAGAATGAAGGGTTTGTCTGGGCTAAGGCCTGCATAGCTTCAGGAAAGAAAAAAACTCTACCACTGGCATGTGGTGCTTGTGTGGAAGAGGAACTGGAACGATGAGATTGGTCCTGTCCCTCACGTAGAAACTAAAACTAATTGCTAATCGAGATGTAGAAAGACACCATTTTCCAGATGGACGAGCTCCCACGCCCTCGTATTTCTTAGTTTTTAAGGCCACTGCAATGTCTTCCTCTCCCAGGGAGGAGCCGAGCTCTGCACGGCGGTGGCCACAGGGTGTCACCCTTGGTCCACTCTGACACCCATCGCCCGGCCATAGGCAGAAGCCTCGGGCGTCGGAAGCCGCATCCATGGACGTGTCCCATCTGGAGCTGGGCAATCTGGCAAGAGTGAGTCCTCTGGCCGTGTGCTGCTGACATTCGGAGATCTCTCACAGTCATATACAGGCACTACTGTGAAGCTGCTCAAGAGAGTTCCTGCCCAGTCCTGGAAGGGCCCTCAAATAGGGTAGTGCTGCCACCACTGAGCTGCATCAGTGGTACCACCTACAAAGAGGTCTCAACTTTTTTCTTTTTTCTTTTTTTTTTTCTTTTACTACTATGAAGTCCTGAGTAAACAACAGGCCCCTGTGCTCTCCAAGGCTTGCAGACATAAGTAAGTGGAAAATTCACTTCACACAAATATAGGTGAGCAAAAAGAAATATGTAGTGATTATATACTGATACTGTAGTGCCCATATCTGTACAGGAAAGACATAAACTACTGAATTTCAATCTTCCAAAGAAGGAAACTTTCATTTAGAGCCTTACTTGACACTAAAGCCATCTGCTGGCCAAATTGCCTCTGATGCAAAACATGAATACAGTACATATTTGTATTAGCTGATTAAAGTTTTTTTCTTTCTTTTTTTTTTGCCCTCATTTTATGTAAAATTTTGGAATAATTTTTGCAGTAACTTCCCATAGACAACTCCAGCCAGCATGGAAACTTCTATCCCCATCTTTGTATGTTGGTCTTCATAGCAGAAACTGCTGTAAATATAGGGAGTCTTATTAGCTCTTCTGGAGTAACTGTAGCCACATGGTGCCACATAAACATTTGCAGAGCTGGTACTGCAGTTCAATAGGAAAGTAATGTTGTGGAATATTTCATTTTACTACTTAGAATAGTACAGATGGTCCAGGATTCATTTAACCTAACTTTAGGTATCCCAGGTAAGATGCCCAATTAGGATCATCACCCACAGCTCTTTTCTGATCAGTGTCCCTCATTTTTTTCAGCTGTCTCAAGAAATGTTTCTGTGAAGATGTAAGGCTGTACAAGAGTCTTGGTTAATTTCTACAGGCTCTTTATGAGAAGTGTACAGAAGGTGGGCATAGGATACTTTTTGAAAACCTTTTATGGGAGAAACAGGCATCTCCTGATTAACTTGCTTAAGATCCAGACTGCCCTCCAGAAGTAAAAACAGCCTGCTGAATATAGAGGGAGAACAAGAAAAATACTGTTGCTGAGAAGCTTCACTTATCTTTGTAAGGCTTGTGAAATGGTACAAGGCTTATGGTACACAGAGATAAGTAACACAGACAAAACTACCTGAATGTCTTAATTTATGTGTTTAAATGTTTATGTGTGTACCACCAATACACTCTCTCCAGGGGGTGCATGGCAGTCCAGGCACACTCACCACACAAAAGACTTTTTTTTTTTAAGGTTCATTGTATTGACCATTCTTCTAAGAAAAGATAAAGTTACAAAACTGCCACCAGCAGAAAATTTGCATGATTACTTCCATTTTACAAATGGGTGAAATTAAACATAATGACTATGTCTGCTGGGATTTCAAAAGTTCTAGCATTTTTGCTTCTCAGTCCAGAGACTTTTCTCTTAAGAAAAAGATGTGAAATTCTGTAAAACCAACAAAACAGAAAAAAAAAAGGTCAGAAAAACAGCTGACTGCCATAGACGCCCTACCTTCAGGTATGACAGTAGTACATTAAATTCAGATAAATTAAAAATGTGCACACATTTTTCACCTTTTCTACACTAAAAAAATGGAGGCATTGAATATTCATTGTTAGCAGTTCCAGACCTTTGCACAAAGATGCACCTTCGTAATAGGAAAATGTATGGTAGAACAGTTAAAATTACGATCAGATGTTGTTTTTTAAAACTATTAAAATAATACTCTACATTTGGCAAGATGAAAGGCATTCGAGGTACACCTCTGAGTTGCTGAAGTTCCATACTTCTTCATTATTGACCGAACTTTTAGTTTTTCTTGAAAATGTTAGCATTTAATATTTTGTTACCCTAGGACTACAGTTCTCTGCTTGCGTATCTCCACATAGCACCTTGCTAATGCCTAGGAAATGGGAGGCAAAGATAATGCATATCACAAAACTTTGTCGCTGAGCAAGTGCAGTTTCACTTTAGAGCAAATTAGCACTATATATTTTAACATCTCTAGCCTACAAGTTATCAACACAGAAGACATTTCAGGCACATTGTAGCTCTGGTAGACTTTGTGAGACCTGTCAGTACACTATTCAAAGAGTTATTGAACACATGAATTTAAAATGGTTGGGAGTTGAAGTGGGAGATGGCTACAACTCTCATATACTAGTATGATCTGAGAGAGGTATCTTGACTGCTATAAATTAGCATTTTCAGCCCTGAGTGTGGTCTCCCAGACACAGTTTATAGCTGAAGCCATGCAGGGGTTTTTTTTGTTGTTCTTATGTCCAATGGATAATAAAAGATTAAAGCTACTGCATGCTTTTATCTTAGAAATATAATGAACAGAAATATCACCCCAATGAGAGCCTTGCTTACACTGCTGCTATCATAGTGGTCCAAGCAACAGTCAACTATCTATTTTTTTTTCCTCAGCAGCTGCTCATTTTGATTCTCTGCATCGTTAACTACCAAGTGGATAACAGGAGCTGTAAATAAGATGCAGACGCACAGTTTCTCATAGAAGGAAGACATCCATCATTGTACAGAAGAAATTGAATGGGATTGTCCCAGGAGTGATTATCTTAATTCTCAGCTGAAAGTTCCTTTTGCAGGCTACTCAGCAATAACAGTATTTAACAGCTCAATTCTTAATGAACAGTTTTACACCATTTGGGAAAGCATATCATCTCTTGGTGAAATCCACCCCAATACAGATGTTGGCACACTGGCAAGCTCTGTGCTTAAACTGCCCCGTCACAGCAGCAATGTCTGATGCTCCAAGATACACTCCTGGGTAGGGAGCTTCCATCACTTACACTAAAGGCTCCTGCAGTGTAGTGCTAAAACAGCTCAATTGACTGAGACTTAATTCTCTAAGTGTAGTTATGCTTTGCCCACACCAGAGAGGAGTCAGTGCCTTCTACTCATTGTGATAATGTGTGAACGTTTGTACCACCTAAGTACACCCACATTGATATGCACCCACGCAAACACCCACAGGTAGAAGATGAGAGTATGATGCAAAGGTTCATTTTGATGGAATAACTGTCATGCACCTCAGAAAAATTATACAGGTATCTTAGCTGACTAGCAGCTTTGTTCTTAATTTTTAAAAAATTATTTTTTTTAAAGCTAGATAAATTTTTTTGAGAGAAAAAGTCTTGTTTTAAAATAAAAAGACATGTTGTAGATGTATTTTTCAGAATTTTACTGCAAACCAATGGGTTTGGTCACAAAAAAAATATTATACTTATAACCATGTTAATTATATTACATTACAATGATGGTATACATTACAAGTACATCTGTAAGTTTAAATATACATCTAGAGTTACAACTGAATGTACAGATTTTTTTTTACAATACATACAATCAGGAATGAAAACCTCTCAAATCTCAAAACCATAAATAATGCCCATTTTACAGATGACATCTTTTAAACTGGAAAAAAAAAACCAAACCAACAGCTTTGACTGACTGCAGCTGGGGCATTTTGGTCCATAAAAACCCTTTCTAAAAATAGAAATATTTTTCATAGCAGCAATGCTTTCTTCAAGCATTTGGATACAAGTAATTGTGAGCCCATTTCAATAATTTTAGTTGACTATATAGATTTACAAAAGAAATTTCAAAATTACACTTAATTTATCTTCCAAATATGGAAGAAAGAAACAATGCCCCACATTGTGGTATCCTGCAAGTGTCACACTGAAGCTTTAAACTAAGTCCATCTGTAGTATGCAGACCACACACATACCATTTGTTCACATAGTAAACCCACATAAATGAACTGAGAAACACACTCTGCAACAGGGAAAGCTTTGGAGCTCACAAGATCTCATCAGAAAAAGGCACATTTCATAAATCCTTATCACGTTCAGATAGATCTTCAGGCAAGGCTTTTCAGAGCATGACTTCAAACCAGCTTGTTCTTACTCCTACGATCTGCCACAGAAGTCTATGGCAGCAGTCGCTCTTATTTGTCTTTCTCAAGGAGACAGCACCACTTTGGGGGAAGAACGAATTGAAATGAAAAGCCTGTAAAGCTTATTTAGAGAGTAATGTGCTCTTCAAAAAAGCTTCCAGCAAACAGTGTAGTTGAAATTAAGGCTGCAAAGCTGCCGTGGTGGAAATGTGCAAATTCTCTTTCAAGATGACTGGTCAACTGGCAGTTCCACCAGAAGGCCAAACAAAAATAAAAATAATAGTTGTTATTATTATTAAAAAAGTGTTCACAAGAAAGAGTCCATGGGTGGGGCATATGAGAAGCCCAAAAAAGCCTCAGCAGCTTCTTTGACACTGGCAGTGATGAGAATGCTGTCTGGGGACTGGCCGATGGAGTTGGGGACTGGCTCATCTGTAAACTCCGGATCAAAGTGTCGCAGGTCACTGGGGCCACTCTGTGGAAAGGGCAGAAAAGGAGAGATGCAATGTTTAGATCCAAAAGCACAGTTCATTTCAAACTGTGCACAAGCACACTTGCGTAGAGACTTGGTGTTAGCACCTCAGGCCCATTGTTTACAGCCTTTGCCTTTTTTAGTGTGACTTTTTTTTTTTGCATCCTGCTGCATATTATCTCACTAAACCCAAGATGATTCAATTTAATACACTACCCTTCCAACTAAGCTCATACAACAGAAGCCAAACTCAAACATGCTACTGCCATGCAGCAGTTTGCAGGGGAGCACTTTGATCTCTGGGCTGGTTATTAAATTTAGCTTATAAAATGATCAGAAAGTCTAAGAGAACAAACACCCACAACCACATCCCTCTCTTTAGATGTTAGTATCTGACAAGCCAAATGTAACTCCACCCTTGGGAAGCTACTTGCTTTCTATGCCTTACCTTCCCCTTTGGTAAAATGGGGATGCTGATTACTTTAAATTAGCCATTCAAAGCATGTGAAGCAATAATCCAGCTAAATTTACATTGCCCATTAGCAAAAAATCAGCTACTGATTATTTTTAATTTTGCCTGGACAGCCACAGGAGAAGGAAAATCTATATTCCCCAAACACAGCCATCCATTTAGTTCCCCTTGGCTTCTGGGCACTCCACATGACAAGAGGAAAAAAAAAGACACTCTCCACAGATTCTATAATTAGAAGTGATACGTACCACATTTGGGTTAAAAGGGGGGGTAATCTTCTTATTAATGAGATCATCCCAGTTAATTGGGGAGAAGAAGATGTGATTCTTAATCTCCATCTGTTACAGAGAAAAACAAACAAAAAAATTGATTAATTCAGACCAAAGCTAAGATAAGCAGTACAGCCTAGTCATTCTCTTGTGATGCCTAGAGGCACTGGATGGTTTGCACTTACAAAGTCTTCCTTAGCACCGAGCCTCTTTGTCCTATCCTTCTGCAAGAGGCCTTCCAGAAGATGTCTAGCCGAGTTGGTAATATTTGGCTTCAGCTGCAAGGGTTTGTTCAAGATGTTGTCATACATTTCTGCTGTGTTCCTGCTGTAGAAGGGTGGCTGTGGGAAGGTGAAAAGAAAGACCCAGGTTAATGAGGCTGATAGGCAGGCACAGGGTTTCTTGTGGGGAAAGGACAAGTAAGCAAGTTTGATCTGTCAAAGAATTTGTTGCTTACCAGGCCATAAAGCATCTCATAAAGGACTGCTCCAAGGCACCACCAGTCCACAGTCCGGTCATAGGGCTGCTTATGAAGAACTTCAGGAGCAAGATACTGTGTAAGAAAAAGCAGAGAGCCACGTTAGCCAAAGGGATCTTTATAATTAGGAAAGCCTCCCCATTCTTGAATGAAAGCATCTTACTGAATCCCAGAAACATCTAAGCTTGCTGAAAGCTACAAGCTCTTTATGAACAGGGACATGGCTCAAGAGCTGTCTTCTCTCCCATTCAACAAGCTTTACGTGTCCTACATGTCCTTACTGCCAACCTGATATTACAAGACCCATAATACTCCTTGTTTGTCTAACCAGCTGTAAATATACATAGGAGAAGTTGGTTTTCACTAACAAGGATAGCACTTGAGGCTGCTATGTCAGCAGGAGACTGAGGGCTGCCCATACCTCTGGTGTGCCGCAGAAGGTGGAGGTTGTGCCATTGTGCTCTATGTTTTCTTTGCAGAGTCCAAAATCAGTCAAGACAATGTGCCCCTGGGAATCGAGCAGGATATTTTCTGGCTTCAAGTCACTGTAGGAAGAGATGAAAATAAACAAGTGTTCACTAGAGAAGCTACAGCAAGAATATTTTAGGTACAATTGTTTCTAGAACTTCACTAAGTAACAAAAACATATTAGAAGCATTTCAGAGCTCATGTTGAGCTTACACAACAAAGCACACTTTTTTTTTTTTTCACTCTGACAACATGACCAAGGTTGCTTACCGATAAACAATGTTCAGGGAGTGCAAGTAGCCCAGGGCACTGGCAATTTCAGCAGCATAAAATCGGGCTCTAGGCTCCAGGAAGCAACGCTCCCTCTGGAGATGGTAGAATAACTACAGGAGACAGAGAGAACAAAGTTGTGTAAATGGTGCCAAAGCCTGTTAACAATGTGCTTAATTAAACTCAACATATATAGTGAGAGGGAACAATAGCAGGAAATGGCCCTAATGATCCTTTAGTAGTTCAAAACTTAGCAGTCTGGAAACATTCGGTCTAGTAACTTTTCCCCCAAGACATCTTCCCTTGTAACATTTTTTTACTTAAAAGGAAGCATGAAAAAGTCTACCCTACAATTGAGCACATGATAGGAAATACTATTTAATTTTCTTACCTCTCCACCGTTGATATAGTCTAGGACAAAATACAGTTTGTCTGCAGTTTGGAAGGAAAAATGGAGCCCCACCAGGAAGGGATGTTTCACATTTTTCAGCAGGACATTGCGCTCTGACATAATGTGCTTCTCCTAAAAACAGGATAAATCATCAATGTTTAGTACACTTGCTTAGTAATAGCAGTAAAAATATATTTGATGGACATCACAATTGCATAATGAAGAAGCAGCATACCTCCTTCTTCTTCAGGATTGCTTTTTTTTGCAGGACTTTAACAGCATAGAACTGCTCTTCTGCTTTATGCCGTGCCAGCAGAACCTGAAAAAGGATAAAAACACAGAAGTGAGCAATACTGAAATAAGAACAATTTTTAAGCACAAATGGAAAAAAGCCTTTATGTTAACTGCTGAACACTACTAGGTATGTCCCTTGGGTTCAAAGTGCAAGCACCTTGCTGGAAATGCTGAACACTGTTATTACCATTCTGGAAGATTAATCTAGTCCAATTGTTTAGTATGATTAGTCTAGTCCAATTGTCAAGTTGGGGTTTTTTTGTCTATCTTCTTTCCCTTCCAAAAGCAAAGTATTTATTCTTCCCAGCACCAGTGCACTCCACTTGCTGGCATTTTTGACTGTTTCAAATGCAGCACCCTGCTCTTTCTCCCAGCACCCATGCACGGAACCAGGTACTGGGCAGCAGAACATGCTCAGGTATGGTTTAAATGACCACCATTTACCAAAACCAATTTACCAACCCAACCCTCAAGCATTATATACAAGAGATGTTGTAAGTAAATTATGACAAGTTTACCTTCCCAAAACTGCCTTTTCCAATCACTTTTAAAAAATGAAAATCCGATGGTTTGGCATGTGGGTTAGATGATGGACCAAGATTGATCTGCTGTGAAGGACTGGGCTAGAAAAATAAGCAGACAGAAACCACATTTGTTAAAACGGTTTGGTAGTAAGAGCCTTGATGATGTATCTTTTTTTATTGTTATTATTT
>JAOEGS010007992.1:0-20156 GCA_025447755.1 Corythornis vintsioides
CACAGATATTAGGGGTTGGAAGGGACCTAGAAGATCATCTAGTCCAACCCCCCTGCCTGAGCAGGATCACCTAGACCTTGTGTCATCTCCCAAGCTCAGAATCACAGAGTGGAGAGTAGCTCCTCAGCTTGGAGATGGAGAGACTCTGCTGTGGGGCCAGTTCTCAGCTGGTGCTGTACCTCCAGGGAGTAAATGAATGAAGTTCCAGCATTTGAAAGGCTGGTTCTTAAACTCACTCAGGGAAGAACTAAGTCTTCGGAACCTTCTGTTGTTCTTTCATGAGCTTAAAAATTCACAAATAAAATAATGTACATTTAACTAAAACTAGGCAGCAAAATGACGCTGCCCTTTTTCTCCAACTTGGTGAGAAAAAAAAGTAATTATCAAGTTGGTTTTTTTTTTTTCACTTGGGGTAATTGGAAAAAAAATCCAGATTAAATGTTAACTGGCTTATAATAAGTGCCCTTCAGCACCTCTTACCTAGCGAACAGAACAAGCTTCTGCTTTTCCAAAGTGCTTCCATAAACCACATTATTTCCTTAAATAAAACCTTTGGCTGAGATCTCCACAATGTGTGCATCACAAGCTAGAAGCCAAAACACTGAGGGACTTTTTTTCCACGTCTTCCTCCTGTTGGGAAGTGAAGCCACAGACATAAATAGTTAACTGTGGGTATGGAATTCTAACTTCTGCTGTGAGTGAACTGGCCTGTGGCAGCTTACACAGCAGCACCTGCATGCTCCATGGGCTCAGATGAGGGAAGGAAAATGGGTGGTGTGAAGACCTTCTGCAGGATGCTGCTGGCCAAGCTGGAGACACTTGATCTCCTTGAAGCAGCGTGTGAACGGGCACAGGTTGTAGCCACTGCTTGGTGGCAAATAGAAGCAGGGTGGTTTTATTTGTGCCCAGCTGCCCACAGAAGTCTCGGCAGCGCTAACTTTGGCCGGCCCATTTTAATTTGCTGTCCCATGTCTGCCAGAGCTTTGCAGGAGGGTGGGAGGGAGGATATTTTCCCCAGTGACTGCTGTTGACATTTGCAGAATAGAAGTGAAGTCAGCTGCTTATTTGTTCAAAGGGTTTAGTGCCTGGAGTGGTTCTCAGCCAGCTGGGATTGCTCAGCGCCTGTAGCCCAGCAGGGACCTGCCCAGCTGCAGCGTGGGGCAAACTGACCAAGCTGTCTTGGGGTTTAACTTGATTTCTTAGACCAGAGGCATCAGTGAAATAAAAATGATTGATCTTGCTGTAGAGTCTGGGGAAGCACATGAAAGGTTCTGTTCTTCTTTGCTGTGTCTACAAAAGAAAAGGAAATAATTGAGAAAACACTCATGTGTACACAGCCAGGTTTGGGGAAGCTGTGACGTGGCACAGACTGATGGCTTTGTTTCCTGAGGGCACCTTGCAGCTTTGATTTTTCACTAACTTTGATTTTTCAGCTACTGCTGAAGCAAGGCAAAATGTTAGTTTTCATTCCAAAATTTACAGCAGGGGGTTCTGAAGGCCAGTGTTTCTTTCTTCTAACATTGCATGCTTGAGGTGAGAGCATCAGAACAATGCAGTTGCCGGTGGTCCTGACAAGTAGCTCCTCTCTGCCTGGATCCGGGCTCTAGATCTAAGAGCAATTTTAATGACTTTCCTTGAAGTGTGCTCGTGGACTTGATTTTTCACAAGACTGAGCAAAATCTGCATTTTATTTCAGCAGTTGGGTGTGTGCTGGGACCTGTTAACATCACCCCTGGGTGAAAGGGGATTGTGGGGGCAAAGAGAGTGAGAGAGCTGTGTGGTGAAGAACAGCAGCAGATACATAACAAAGATGATGCCAGTAATGAGCAGGAGCTGACACTGAGAAGAAACTAGGAGAGATTTGAGAAAACTGCAAGGTAAAATATAGTGGAAGTTAAAGAGGAGGTGAAGCAGAACAAGGGAGGGTAGTGGGGGAAGGAGGAGGAAGCAATAGCTCAGTGCAGTTAGTAGAGGCACTGAAGAGGGGTTTTAATTGGAAACCTGTTATAATTAACCCGGGTTCTGCTCCCATGCATTTCATGAATGCACGTGACAGGTCATTTTCCTTTCGGCCCCTGTGTTGCTGATGCAGAGCGTGCTGAGGTTTCACCACGAGCAGCAGATCTGTGTTTGTGTTTACCAGGCCCTGAGCAAGCACGTTAGTAATGTCATTTGTCATGGGAGATGGCACGACAAACTGATTTCAGATTTTTCTGTAGCAGACGGGGAATGCACCCTGATTCTGCCCTGTCTAAAGCTGCTCATTTTAACTGTTCAAGCATGAGCTCGTGTCACCTACCAGGAAGACATTGACCCTAGTTGGTGATGCAGGGAGACCTTGACCTCATTGGTATGACCCGTGGAGGCTCCTTCTAAATCCCCTGGGGGACATTCTAAGTAGGGAAGGGGCGAATCTGCGTCTTGTACATTCTTTATGTCTGGAAGGATGGAAAACAACCGTGGAGGGTTCCTGAAATTCATGTGAACTTAGTTGTCCTTTACCTCTTTTTGGGATGCCAGTGCCACGTGCTGGAGAGCTGCTTTGGATGCTGGTGTTCCTTCAGAGGCTCTTCTGAGCAAGTCAGGAAGCTTGTTGCATGCTGGAGAGCAGGATTACTGTGACTGAGATGTTAAGAGATGCATCTTTCAAATCCCTTAGGCAATAAAAAATAGAACTCATGGAAACCAGTGGCTGCAATTTCAGTTAAGGCAGCCACTTTTCACCCCACAGAAGTACCCTCTGAATGTAAAAAGCATGGGAATTCAGAGGGCAGTGAGGGGTTGTGGTAAAGCCATGCCTGGCTCTCTAGCATCAAATCACAGAAGGATCTGTGTTGGAAGACACCTTCAGAGATCATCCAGTCCAACCCCCCACTATAGGCAGGGACACCTTCCACTAGACCAGGTTGCTCAAAGACCCATCCAGCCTGACCCTGAACACTTATAGGGATGGGAAATCACATCTGTTCTGGGCAACTTGCCCCAGTGTCCTCACCACCCTCATTGTAAAACATTTCCATATATAAAACTGGTGCCCTTTGTCCTGTCACTACAGACCCTGGTAAAAAGCCTCTCCCTGTCTTTCATATAAACCTCTTTTACATATTGAAAGGCTACAATAAGGTCTCCCCAGAGCCTTCTCCAGTCTGAACAACCCCAGGTCTCTCAGCCTTTCCCTGTAGAAAAGCTTGTTTTTATTGTGCAGGTTTGGTTACCTTGGGAGCACTACAATGGTACCAAGTGGGTTTCACCCATTGAAAGAGGCTTCCTTGGCTATATTGCCATCAACTCATCCCTTTGGAGGGAATGTGACGACACACTCCCCTCACTAGCTGTGTGCAAGAACTGCTATCAAATCATTCAAGGACACCAAATGATAGAGGAGATCTGTGTGTATCTATTTCTTCCTCTTAAATCATGGGTGAGATCAGTGAGCCAGCCTTTGACGCAGCCTCCTGGTTGTCTGAGCTGTCCTAGTGCTTTCCTCTGCCTCTGGTTCAGGGTGGCTACCTTGCAGAGGTCCCTGTGCATTAACTGGGTGTGCAACAGGTATGCAACAGATGTCAAACCACATCCAACAGCTGTCTGTCTCTTCTTCTTCACTTGTAGGTTTATTCTTCAATCTAAAGGAGTCATTCACAGTCAGCTCTTAGAAAAACAGAGAATAGCCGAAGAGAAAATTAAGGAGTTGGAGGTAAGTTTTGGGCAGGTGATGATGATGATGATGAAAGGAAAATGTTGAAGGTCAGCAAGATGTTCCTTGTTTTCAGTTGGTACTTCTCATGCTGAAGGATTGTAACCAGGTGAAACATGGAACCTGTTACAAGTAACCTGCAAGTGGTTCAGGTCTCTTGGTTTTTCTGCTAGTTCTACCCCCCCAGCAGGAACTGGCTGTTTTCTCTGTGTCCTGATGTGAACGCTTAGGGGTGGGGCTTAAATCTTGCAAAAGGATGTTTGTGTGTTATTTGCAGCAGGTGAGTGATGTGAAACTTTGTTGGTGCTGTGGGTATTAAAAGTTTACACTGGCTCAGGACAATTGCACAAATTCATGGAAGAGAACTATTGAGAATTACCAAATATGTAGAAATGCTGTCCTGCTCCGGATGTCTCCGAGCTAAAAATGTCTGGAGGCTGGGAAAGTATGAGAGGAAGTGCTGCAGAGGCCTGCCCTGTCCTGCCACTGCCCTGGGCATCTCCCTTGGCTGCTGTTGAAGAACAGATCTAGGGGCACATGGGGCTTTGTTTTGGTGATGTGGTCATAGCAGTTCTGTGTTCCTTTGTGTTTCTGGCTGGAGTATTCAAGGTAGAGAATATCTAGGAAATATCTAGTGAAACGTATCTTCTAGCTGGCCACATGTACAGCTTACAGTTCTTCAGAGATGTTCAAAATGTACTTTCCCAAGGCCATTAGTGTGTTGTTTTCTTAATGGCCCTAAAGGAGAATTAATAGAAAACCTGGGGTTTTTTTGTTTTGGTTTTTTTTTTTTTTTTTCTTTTTTATGGAATGAGAAAGCAAAACTCATCTCTCAGTGTTTTGGAGACAGTGAGTGTGGAGAATAGCTAAGTAGGCACGAGCAGGGCTAGAAAGTCAGTGCTCAAGGCTACTCAGACCTGTGCAGTTCTGTCTCCATAGTCTCCTACTTTACATTAAAGCAGAAACAGAGTTTGCTGGTTTTTGGTTTTTTGGTTTTTTGGTTTTTTAATTCTTTCTTAAATCTCATCTTGCCTGGGCACCTGCAGGGCAAGCACATCACCCTATGTTGTGTTGCCTGGAGTGTTTTCTGTGCCAAATACTAAGGGTTTGTGTTTCTGGTGATGAGAAATTTTCATGCACAGAGAAAGCAAGTACCCCACAGATAGGCTATGTATTTAAAGGTGATGTTAATGCAGACAAGGCACAGGGTTGGGGTTTTTTATGATTGTGGGATAAAAGTGGTTGTATCCTGGCTGCTCTGGAGCCACCCCAGATGTCAGTGGCTTTGCACAGAGAGCCCCACGACTGTGCTTGGAGAACTTCATAGCAGCACGTCTGGAATTGGCAGTGACTGGAGGGTGGCTGGCAGCTTCTGTTTCCAAACTGCCCACCAGCTCCCTTGCTGCCAGGCCCATCAGGCTCTGGTCAGCTCCTTGGCTACTGTGCCCTTCAGCTGTGCATCTCAGTTTCTTCCTGTTCCTGGTGGGGAATGATCCTGCCTCCTGAACTTTCTCGTTGCTGAGTTCAGCAGAATAGATGGAATTCCCCCCCAAATTGTAACCTTTGCCATTCTTACACAAAGCCTTGGAGCTCATGGCTTTGCAAGTGTGTTTTTCTGTTTTGTGAATCCCTTTTTCTTGAGTCTCTGGTTACAGCCAATGCATTGAAGTTCCCAGCAATGCTGCCTGTCTCAAAAGATGGTGGGAGTGGAAAAGTGGTTACCACGTGGGTTGTTTTTTTTCTCTTTAACTATGGATAGTAGGGCTTGGATTGCCAAACCTTTCAGTAGTTTGTTTGAAGTGAACATTCAGGTCCATCTTTTAACTACCCTGCTTCCAGCTGGCTGGCAGTTTTGTGAAAAGGATTTTTCTTAGGTCTGGGATTCCCCATGGAATAGGACAAGCTTTTAGACTGACAACTGCTGGAAACTGAGATTTCAGGGGAAATACCTGAGTCCAAGTCAGAGAGCACTTTATCACAGGAGCAGGGGATTTTGCTGTCACAATTGAAAACAAGTTGTGACAGAAGCAGGAAAGAATGTGAAACTTTGTGACCTTGTGATTCCACTGCATCATTGTAAAATAATTATCAAGCCAAGATAGGTTAAAATTTCCCTCCATCTGTTACTAAAACTGGAAGGATTTTAAAGCTTAGGTTTCTATTTTACACTGTTAACTACCTTATAGCTTGTATTTTTCACTTCTCTTAGTTGACTGAAACATGGTAATCCTCCAGTATCCATATGGTGTGGCTGAGCTGGTTACTGGTGTAGCAAGAGCTCGAGTGAATTGTCCCTCACTATTGTGATGCCATTGCCAAGGTGTTCTGAAATGTGCATTTTGGATACAAGCCTGAATTTGAGAGATGCTCTCAGTGCTGGCTTGGTGCTCTTTGCAGAGGAGCACAGCACAGAGCACTGGGTTTGCTGCTGAGCTCCTGGAAATCCAGCCAGCTGAGTGGTAAGGAGAGTTCCTGAGAATGGACTTTGAAAACAGTGAGGAGTTTTGCATCTGGTTTGGAAACTTCTTCCTCATCTGATAATCTCTGCTGCAATGCATTACTCCCTCACTCCCCTCTCTTGGGTTCCTTTGCTGTAGAACCAGTGCAGTCTCTTTTCCAAGGCAGCATCCCAAACTTGATGTGATACTGTTTGGGCCTCTCTGCTGCTCATCACACGGCAAAGCAGCAAGAACCATACCTGTCTTTGTACAGGGCTGTGAATTAAGGCTTGGCTGGAGGTTGAGTTGGATGTACTTAGTGAAAGGAACTGAGTTCTGCAAACACCATAGCACTCTGGATGTGTGCAGGGGGCAAACACAGTCTGCCAGGTACTCTGCAGGAAGAGCAAGGTGCCTTTTCTCTTGTGAAAACCAAGGTGTGAGCCCAAATAGATACAGGTTAATAGCATTCTTAACTTCTCAACCCATATATAATCCTTTGGAATTCAAACAGACTGCCCAGGCTTGCTGGCAGAATACACATGCCTGCTTAGAGGCTGTGCTGGTGAGGCTTCCAACACTGCTTGGATCCTTCAGCCACCAGTGGCCTTGTCTCCCTGGTCCACTGGCACGGGGAACGTCCCACTCAGCAGCAGCCATTGGATTTTTCCAGTCCTGATACTATCAAAATTCTTGTTGTGTTTCACAGCACAAGGGGTATGTGTTAAATCTATTTTGAAAGCATTCTAAAGGGATGAGCACAGACTCTTTTTAGCTCAGCAGTGTTTGTGCAGTATTAGGAGAAAAACCAAGTAATGTTTTTCTTCCCTTGTTTTTAAGGAAACATGATACGTGAGCGGTGGAACAATGCTTGGTTTCAGGAAATGTTATCCATTTCCATTGTAGGGTAGATGGATTCTGTTTTTAAATGTGGCATTTTAAAAAGAACAAATTCTGTGAGGTTATAAAGACATGGAAAATTGATTCTTCATTAGGGGTGGAGAATGATTATCCCTGTGTGTTTTCTCTGATAGTATCTGATAGTCCCCTTCTCCTGCTATATTCAGCATGGTTAGTTGTCAGGCGTTGTCAGACTGAATTGCTAAAAATAACAAATAAGGGGGAGGCTCTGCTGGGCAGCTCTGTCTGCTCTGTGCCACTGAATTTAGCTCCTTGGTGAAAAGGGCAAAAGCAACCTGCAGCTTTCTGGTTGAATTGGATCTTGGTTTTAAATGCAACTGCAGCACTGTTGTGTGCTTGTTTGCTGGGCAGTTCTTTTACATGTGTATGGGAGACTGGAAGTTGACTGCAGTGGAGAGAGAGCTGCTTTCTTCTCTGTCTGCCTGCAGTAAAAAATATTATTGGGAAAGCTATACCTAAGTATTAATGCACAAATTCTTCATGTGATCCCCAGAATGCCATGTCCAGCTGCCCTGCCTGGCAGAAAACTCTGCTCTGGTTCATGGTGGACAAACAAACACTGCTCTCTAACACTGCCATGCTCCTCATTTCAAGGCTTAGATGGTGCTGCAGGGCTCCTTCCTGGTGCAGCTAAAACAGTGATGGCTGCATTGCAGTGCTTCGTGCTGACCAGACAGCAGGAGTAACAACAGAACTTCTTCCCTGATGCTGCCTGGATGTGAACTTGCTCATGCTGTGGCTTCCACTTCCCTAATCTTCTTTCTCTGGGAGCTTTGCAGCTCTTCTGCAGCCCAGAGATGAACCAGTGGTGCCCCCCATCTGATGAGTCGCCCAGGGCATCTCCCATGCTGCCACAGCAGTGTTTTTGTACCCTGTGGGAACAGAGATTGAAGCAGGTGAGGTGTGGCTGGGGAGAAGTGCTGGAGCCTGGCAGTTCATGTTTTCCCAGCAGGTTTGGCTCAGGGGGACCTGCTCAGCATGGCCATGGGCCCCAGCAGCAGCTCTGTGGGCAGCCCTTTGGGTTTCATGCTGAAACTGTCAGTGCGGAGGCCAGTTCTGAGGGTGGCTTTAATGATGTGAAAACAAGTCTCTTGAGCTTTGTGGTGCACTGTGCAGACCAGTAAGCAGCTGCCAGAAGGTAGCAATTGTTAGGTTGTTCCCAACTTAGACAGATTTCTCCCTGGGATTTACAGCAGAGAAGCTCTCATCCCATGGTTGGCTCAGGACAGGCCCATGCCCAGGAATGTGTGGTGGGCTTCTTAAATAAACAAGGGAAGATAAGGAATGCTGCTGTTTGCTCTGGGGAGGGAAAGCCTCAAGAATAGCCCTCTGTGCTTCACCCTGGAGCAGATCCTCCTGTGGATGAGTGTGCTGTTCTCCAGCCCGCCGCTCGGCACATACCCAGGCCCTGATTTTAAACACACATTGTCACACATTGCCCTTATTTCTAGGAGTGTGAGGACAGGGGCAGTCCCTGCCTTGCTTTCAGCCCCCCTGGCTTTATGGCCTGGGGTGCTCAGAGGAGGGCTGCTGTGTTCCTGCTGCTGCTCAGCCCAGTCAGAACCAGCCCCGCAACCCGGCGGCTTGGCCCTGGTTGTGACCTGCAAAAACCTACAGAGCTCCTCTGGCACAGATTGCCTGAGAGTCTGGGGTGTTGCTGGGGAGCAGATTTATTTTCATTTTCTTACGTTTCCTTGCCTTGGAAGGTGGTGTGTTGTGGGCTGGGTTGGTTTGTGGTGGGGGTTTTTGTTGGTTTGGTTTAGTTGGTTTTTGTTTTCATTTCTTTATTTTGGTAGGGTGTTTTGTTTTGGTGTTTTTGGTTTTGGTGTGTTGGTTTATTTATTTTGTTTTGTTTTGTTTCCCCACCCTTCCCAATTTTACAATATCGTATGTTTTTGAATTCAGACTTGGGATATCTCTTCCTCCTCATGCCCCCAAATTTCATGTTGGAGTTTCATTAACTCTTCCTGGTCTCCCATGAGTCAAATCCAGATGTTCTCTGCAGTCAAGAGAAGGACAATAAATGCTTCTAGAGGGTCACTTGTTCCCACAGGTGATCTTCTACCTCTGCTTGCTGTAGATGGAAGCTGATATGGGAAGTGAACTTAGCATGTAGGATTAACATTTGGGCTTTCATGAACCCATGCAAGGAGGAAGCTGTGGGAGCTCCGCAACTTCTGGAGATTGGTGTGAAATGGAGCTGTGGGACCTCACTGGGCCCTCTGTGAGGACCAGCCCAGGCAACAGACTTCATCGTGCATGGTTTTGGGTCTGAGGCAGCTGCAGATGTCTGGGCAGGTCCTTCTAGGCATGGAAATTTGCAGTTGGTGATGTCTCTGGGAAATGTGTTTCATAATGACTCTGGTTTCTGTCATCCAGGCCTAAGTCTGTGCCCTCACTTAGGGCTTGGTCCTTCTCTTCAGGCTGCAAAGCTGGAGGCTTGGCTTGCTTTTTGAGGACATGGGGGGGGTCAGCTGCCTGCCTAATCCTGCTGTCAGCTGGAGAGCATCCCCAAGCACTCCCATGGGAGAGCAGAGCACATCCTGCATGGGCAGAGCTGGCAGCACCCGTCTGCCCTCCATGGAGATGCTTGTTTTGAAGAAGGGAGTAGCCAAAGCTGCTTTTTTTGGTCCCTTGCTGGTCTGGCTGTTTTATAAAGAAGAGAATCTTCCTTTCTCATTCCTGACTTTTGAAATGAAAAATATTCTGAGCAATAAGAAAAATAGGCTTTAAAATAATAAAATGGTGAGAAGATTGAGAATGGAATGGACACAAAAACTAAGACTGCCAGCTGAAAATAATTCTTTATGGAGAAGTCCTCTGACATTGGGTTGGGGCCATACAAATTTAAGGTAAATACTGGGGGAACTGGAGCATAGCTAATGCTGCTCTAATTCTTTCTGGCCCATGAACTGACTGTTGATGGTAACATGAATAGCAGGCCTTATTCCTTGCTTTCAGGGCTGTGATGAATCACTAACTTAACTCATTTCTCCATGTTTAAAGCCTCATGGTCTGTCTTACTGTCAATTATCAAAGGTGAGGACAGCAAAAAGATTGTGTTCTTACAGCCTAACTTAATGTGTATTGTAAACTGTTCCATTTTGATGCAAATTGCATCATATCACAGAATCCCTGTGTGGTGAGGGCTGGAAGGGACCTCTGGAGATGTCTGGTGCCACCCCCCTGCTCTCAGGGTCACCCAGAGCAGGGGGCCCAGGAATGCAGTGTCCAGACAGGTTTGGAATGTCCCCAGAGAAGGAGATTCCACAACCTCTCTGGGCAGCCTGGGACAGGCTCTGACACCCTCACAGCAGAGACATTTTTGCTTCGTGTTCAGACAAAACTACCTGTGTTCTACTTTGTGCCCAGTGCCCCTTGTTAGGCACCACTGAAAAGAGACTGGCCCCATGATCTTGACCATGCCCTTTGAGAGGAGATCTTGCCAATATCTCAGTCTTCTTCATTCTCAACAGCTCCAGGTCTCTCAGCCTTTCCTTGTAGGAGAGGTGCTCCAGCCTGTCATCATTCCCAGCCCAGACAGATGGAAGTTCATTGTGTGCAGCAAGCACCTTACAGCTTTAAAAGGGAACAAATCCTCATCAGTAATCACAGGAAAGGAGGAGTATTTTTTGGAAGTACTGGTTCTGATTCCTGCAGCAGATTTGGTAGATAAAGATCAAATGAGAATATGTTCTGATTTGAAAATTGCGTAAGAAACTTGTTCTGTGATAAATGGTGCACAAGTCACTGGTTGCAAAACCCTGCTCTGTAATCCTAGAGGCACAGAGAGAAGAAATCTCAGTGAAGAGGGGATTCCCAGCTCTCTGAGAGGGTCTTCCCCTTGTGTAGACCTTCTAACTTGGAACACCTCATGACATCTCTGGGGAGGGTGGTTGTGGGTGACACTGATTTTGGTGGAATGGTCTGTGCTCATAACATCACGCGGGTATTGGGTGTGCATTTGCAAGGCTGGATCTTTCATTTGCAGCAATCATTCACTGGAACAAGTTTTCAAACTCCCAGATTTTTGCAAGCAACTGCTTAATTAGTAATTCTTTGTTAGTCTTCCCTGAATTGCAGACTGCAAAGTAAGCACACAAACTAGCTGAGAGGGCAAAGGCTTCATGAAGGGAGAACTGGAATTTGATGACTCTTTATTTTCACTGTTTCTACCTTTATTTTTAGGTGGATAATTGTAGATGTTAGCAGCAGGAGAACATTTAACATGGGTGTTGATTTAATTCCTTTAGAAGCTATAGGGGTGCTTTCAAAATAGATGCATCCCAGAACTTGTAGGATTTTTTGGGGGGAGGGTTTGCTCTTATTTAAAAAAAAAAAAAATGGGGAAAGGTTTCCAAGCAAACTTTGACAGTATGCTCACATCCTTTGTAATTCAGGGGAAAGAGAAATGCATTATACATTAATAAAAAGACCCACTTCTGCTGCTGTGTCTAAACAGTTTTTGTCCATCCAGGAGCCTCCGTTTAGTCATCTGGGTCAGAAAACGTTGCTTGTTTCCTCTGATTAGCATTAAGCTGCCTTTGTGATTACACTGAAATCATTTTAACACAAAGTTGGTAGATAAGTCTGTCTTTGTCATTGTAAACCAGGGTCTGATTCATTGTCAAAGCTCTCCTTTGTGCTTATGGCTGCAGAAGTATCCAAAGCAACCAGCCGAGCTGGACGCGGGTCCCCCTCCAAATTCCTCCTTGCATGAGTAATAGTTAGTCACAAACCCGGCAGCGCTGTCCTTCCCTTAGTCACCAAGCCCATGCAGTTTGCTCCTTGCCGTCCTTTATGCCAAGCAGCTCTGGGGAGGGGGATTATTTGTGCCCCATAAACCTTTGTCCTGCCCCCATCTCCTTCATCTTGCCCGGGGAGAGCAGGAAATGATTCTCTGGGGAGCGTGCTGCTGCGTGCACAGACCCGGCCCAGCCTGACTCAGCTCTCTAAAGCCACACCTGGCCCCAGGTATGTGGGCAGCCCGTCACGCTTCCTGCTGGCCCTGCTGCCAGAGCTCTTCACCCACCTGCCAGGTTTCCTTACCCACCTGCCAGTGTGTCCTGCACATGTGGCTGTGGGGCGGCCAGCTTCGAGGGCGTCCGGATGGCTGGTGGGAGGATGCAGGTGAACTGGGAGATAACAGCTTTGTGTGGAGGATTTGTTAAGTCTCTGCCATGTACAGAAGCAACGTTCCTTTTCGAAGGGCCTTGTTGGTCTGGGAATGGAGAGGTGCAAGGTGTGGTATCCTTTTGCACAAGTCCTGTGGCAGTGAGGTGTGCTGAGCTGTGTGGGCTCTGCCCGGCCGTAGAAACCAAGGCACCACATTAGGGAACTTACCAAGTTTTGCAAGAGGCAGCTTGGCCAGGGAGGCTTCCGCCGAGGCAGAGCGTGGGGGTTTTCAGTATCTGGGTGAGTTTCCCCTCCCCAGGTTCTCTGCGTTTGACCTGACTAAGCTGTTGTGAGTCTGGTTAGGGTACAGTATCTGACCTGAAGCAAAGTACCTTTGTCAACTGCTTTCAATGGGTGATTTTGGCAAGATGGGTTATCCCTAAAGGATTCCCCTGGGTTGATAATATATTTTCTGCTGCCATCTACTGAAAGGTTCCCAGTTGGCTTGCTATTGTAGTAGCTAACAGCAGGCTAGAGTGCAGAAGGTCACTGGAATAACCAGTAATTTCCCAGTCAGAGAACAACTATCTCCACATCAACTGAAGATGCTGTCCCATGGCTGTGACAACAGGTATGTGCAGTGTGTTCCCAGCAGAGCTGTGCCTTGAGGATGGGCAGACTGCTCTGCAGGCAGGATTTCCTGCTGGTTACTTGTGCCCTTCTTTTGAAGTGGCCACCCTTAGTACTGAATGTGGAAAGCAGTGGTTGCATTTCCAGATGAGGTTTTTTCCTCAGGGTTGGTTGTGCTGCAGGTAGGACTGATACACAATGAAGATGGCTTTGCACCCTGAGTTCTTTAGACAGGTTCTTCTAAATATCCTCCTGATTTAGCAAGTTGAGATTTAAACCCAGCTGGCAAATAAACCCCACTGAGCTGCTCACTCATTCCACCAGGGTGGGATGGGGGAGAGTATCTGAAAGGTAAAAATCAGAAACCTCATGGGTTGAGATAAAGACAGTGTCACAGGTACAGCAAAAGATGCACGTGCAGACAAAGCAAACGAGAAATTCATTCACTCCTTCTCCTCCCAGGCAGGTGTGCAGCCACCTCCAAGAAAGCTGGATCCAGCACGTGTAACAGTGACTGAGGAAAATAAAAACCATTCCTCCAAACGTGCCCCCCTTCCTTCTTCTGTCTACTTCTTGTGTTGCTGAGCATGACATCATATGGTCTGGAACATGCCCTTGGTCAGCTGGGGTCAGCTGTCCTGGCTGTGTCCCCTCTCAGCTTTTTGTGTGCCCCTGGCCTGCTCATGGGTGGGGTGAGGAGCAGAAAAGGCCTTGACTCAGCTCAGCAATAGTGAAAGCAGCCCTGAGTTGTTAACAGTTTTCAGCACAAATCCAAAACACAGC
Organism: Corythornis vintsioides; assembly: GCA_025447755.1. NCBI lineage: Eukaryota > Metazoa > Chordata > Aves > Coraciiformes > Alcedinidae > Corythornis > Corythornis vintsioides. The sequence goes on from JAOEGS010007992.1 coordinate 13,582, forward strand.
TCCACACCAGCTACTCTGAAGAAAATTGACTCCACCCCAGCCAAAACCAGTACCCCAGTGCAATTGTGTGCTTGATATCTTCTCCATTCTAATCCAGATGGTTTTGAAGTGACTGAGGGTCCCCGTTACCTCTTGGAAAGAATGGCCAGGGGAAACCCCAGGGATCTGAATCATCACTTTTCTGAGGTAAATGGCATCATCGTGCTTCTGTCAGCAGCTGTCATCAGAAACCAGCTGGGCTCCCTTCCTACTGCACTTCACTTGCTCTTGAGCAAACTCTGGGCAACTTCCTGAAGCCATAACTCCGCTTGGAACGTCTGGAAGTCTAGCTAAATATTTGCTGGTTGCTGTAGCGTGGCAGTTCCCAGCGTGTGCCTGTGCCCCAGCGTCGCGCCGGGCGAGGGCCGCTGCTGGGTGGACCTGTCAGGGTGTAGTGCTGCCTGCAGACCCACCCCAGCATGGCCCTGCTGTTCCAGCTTTTCCCCAAGGAGGAGCAGGGCTGGGGGCTGCTCAGCAGATCCACCTCCTTCGTGCTTATGGGTTCCAAATGGAATCCCATTAAACGGAGAGCGTGTCCCGGGCACGGCGTCAGCCCTGAGCTCAGCCTGAGCTGTGTTTGCCTTGGCCTGGGTGCCAGTGACAGCCTGGTGTGCTGTGCTCAGGGTGTGGGCAGTCCCAGCCCCTGAGCAGCAGCGGTGGCTTCGAGAGCTGCTGCCACCTGGCCCCCAGCACTGCTTGTTTTCCTCTCGGGAAAGATCGTTCCCCAGACAAGCATCTGCTCCCAGCTCTATCTCAGGATCTGCTGATCACTTTCCTAAAGAGTGTTGCACGCAGAGCCCTCGAGAAATGCCAGAAATGACCCGGGTTAACTTCGGCAGATGCAGAAGCTCTCTGCTGGCAGGGTTATTGAGGTGGTGTCACAAGATCAGTTGTCTCAGGGCTCCAGTTTGAGGCGCTGCCTCATGCTCGAGGACTGCAGCATTCCTCGTTCCTCCACCAAAGCCTTCGCAGGGCAGGAGTGGGATGGCAGCGCTCGGCGGCAGGGAGCCAGGCCTGCTGCGGGCTGGAAGGAGGGAGGTGTTCCCTGGGAAGGAACCTGCCAGCTTGGTTTGTCTTCACTAATAGAATGTCAAACAAGTTCATAGGAAAACAGGGTTTGTGGGGTTTGTTTTGCTTTTTAAGGAAAAGGCTGAATGAGAAATTATGCTCCAATACCAGGTCCTTACCTTCCATTAAAACATTTTTCTTTGGGTTTAAGCATGTTTGTGTTTACAGGGCAGGGGATGAATCTCTTGTCTCTTTCCGAGGTGAAGAGAGAGAATTTGAATTTTGAAGAGCTAGAGGAGTAGATGTTGAATGAGAAACCACTGCCTGAAATGGGAATTTCACCTGAGCAGGAGACGTAAGGCAGGGTGAATAACCCGGGGCTGCTCTGTGTTGGTTTCCTGCTGAGAGCAGAAGAGCTGTTCTGGCTCTTGGAGCTCAGCATGTGCTGGGGAACCCTGAGCTGAGCCACCAGCTCTAGACAAGGCTCTGCAGACACTGGGGGCTGGCCAGTGCCTGACCAGTTCTCTCTGTGGGCAGAGGTGTCTGAATCACAGTGCTGGAGGAAATCTGTTGCTTTGATCATTGACAGTCTATCCGAGAGGAGCTGATGAATGGCTTTTTTCTTGCCGTGGAATCTGTGGATGCTGGCTCTTTAATCTGCCAGGAATGTGAGGCCTGGGTGCGTCATTGTGCTGCTCCAGCAAAGCCCTGGCTCCGCTGGCAGCGTGATGCAATGAGGGCAGAGGTGGCAGGCTCGAGCAGGAGGTGACTTTCCACTGTGTCAAAAGGCCACGGGTCACCTCTGTTCACCACAACTCCTTCTCTTCTTTGGGGTGTGAACTGTAATTGTATTTGCATTAAATCTGGTCTTTCCCCAGCTGCTGCCAGAAGTGTGGAGCTGGTGAGGGAGCCAACGTTGGCCGTGACAGGGAGTGCAATGCAGGGGTGAGCTGTGCTCCAGGGTAACCACAGGGGTGTTCATGGCACAGCTTTGGCTGTAACCACCAGCACCAGGGCACAGGCTCGTCGGTGAGAAGCACATGGGTGAGAGATGGTTGGTAGGTGCTGCCATGTGCTGGGGCAAAGCCAGCTTGTGGTGAAGCAAAGAGACAAGTGGGGCCAGCAGCAGCCAGCCAGAGCCACTGTCTGCAGCTGCCCAGCTCTGCCCAAGGGCAGGGCATGTTGGCAGTGGGTGTTGCAGCCCCAGCAAGTACAGCTGGGGCAGGGGTTCCCGTGTGAGGAGGCTGCAGGCAGGGCTGGGGCTCCTCGTGGGGCTGCACAGCCACCCTTCCTTCCAGGAGGATGGGGCTGTGTGAGCAGCCAGTCCTTTTGCTGCTTTTACTCTCCAGAGCTGGGCTGAAGCCCCACACAGATTAGCCCCTCACCCCCCACGCCTGGTTTAGGAAGGTTGCAGGAAGGCTTGGAAGTTGGGGAGGCTCCTGAGAGCTGGGAAGGGAGAGTAAGGGCTGGGTTTGGCGCCACTGTCTGTGGTCAGGTGTGGGACAGCCTGACAGCCCAGCTTCAGAGCCCCAGTTGGGGCTGGGAGGTCCAGCTGGTGAAGCTGGCTCTGCTGCCCAAAGAAGAGTTGTCAGCCAGCTCTTCTCACCCTCCCTCTCTGTGCTGGGCAGCCATTAGCATGACAAACCTACTTCCAGAAAGCAGTTAGGTGAGAACATTTCCTTTTGGACCAGCTGTCAGACCACCAAGGCTGTGGTTTGTCTTGCTCCCAAGTGCTGCAGCCCTTCCTGGCTGGGGAGGGTGACTGTCATTGGCAGAGGAATTAGCTTGGAGGAATTGTGAAACTGCAGGCTGGGAGACATTGGCTGTGCTGGCTTCTTGGGGACGTCTTCTGCAGTTTTGCACCCCATCGACTGTCCCAGTGCAGCCCAGACCTCACTAGCCTGTCACTGTTGCCAGGTGTTGGTCCCATATCCCAGTGCAGGTGGCAGTGCCCTTCCTGTGAGAGGACAAAGCAGGTCAGGAGGGGCATTGAGGGGCTTGCACAGCACATAAGGGGTTGCTTGAGAAATGGTGGGTGGCCTGTGGAGGGAACAAGTGTGAGCTCAAGAGCATCTCCTGTGCTGGAGCAGGTTTGATTTCAGATTGATTTCAGACTGCTACTCATGCTGCCCGCCTGGAAAGCAGCAGATCCTGCCCCCTTCCCATGTTCCTCAGCCACCTCTGGGATGGCCTCCCCTTCCCTGTGCTCTCTTCTGTGGGTGAGAGGCTCCTTGTGTGCTGCCCAGACCTGCAACCTCAGGCCATTCCTCCCTGGGTGGGAGTTACTGTGCATGGCTCGTGGGAACAAAGTGCTGTTTCTGAAAGCTCTGAGAGCTTGGGGCAGCAGAGGGTGGCAGGAGGATTGAGCTCACTGCCCTGGTTGAGCTGGGGCACAGAGGCTGTGCCTCTTAAGTAAGTTTAAGTTACACTCCAGCAGTGTATTTTGCAGTGTGGTAAATAAATTTCTAGCAACTGGATGTGGCAATCATGGACCAGGAGGAGGAACCAGCCCCCTGCTGCACCAGAGCCACTGCTGACAGACCAGCCTCTTCCCACTCTGCTGTCTCTGTTCCTCCTTTTCTGCCTTGCCACACTCTGCATAACCTGTGGGGAGATGCCAGCACCTCGTGGCACTACCCAGCCTGGCTGCAGAGTGCAGCCCTGTTTGAAGGCCCTGAGTTTGGGCTTTTATGGGAGCTGAGTGGCATGTGCCACCTGCACCTCATCGCCAGCCCAAAGCAAGTCTCCTTGCTCAGTCCTACCTGGAGGCTCCATGATTCAGGCAGTGGTATCTCCTGCTGGTTTGGGTAACCACCTGTTCTGGCTGGAGGCCTGCAGGAGCTGGTGGGGGGTGGCTGAGGACAGTTTGGGGCACTGCTGGTGTGGGGAGAGGATAAGAGCTCAAAACCTGCGGCCTGTAGGCTGTGCTGCCTCCAAAGTCAGTGGCTTGCTGTGCAGGGATGGGGTGCTGCCATGTCCTGTTGGGCTGCTGACTGGCAAGCACCAGAGCTACTGGTGTAGGAGTCATCTCAGAGGCTGCAGAGAGCAGCAGCCTTTGGTTTCATGAGGGATCAAAACCAGCAGCACAGACCTGGCACTGCACTGGAAATTTCCTGCCTAGCTTGTGCTCACCTTGGCACGGGCACCAGAGAGTTAGAGCTAGGAGTGCTGAACACATCTGCACGGGGAAACACAGGCAGCCTCTTGTGTCCTGAGCTGAAACTGGGCAGCCAGGGTCTGGCCCAGCACACTGGGACAGAAGACACAGGGTTAACAGGGCTGCAAGCCAGCAAGTGAAAGCAGGAGAGTTCATGGCAGCTGGGAGGTGGGGTTTGGGAGGTTGCGGCTGTTCCTTCCACAGGGAGTAGATACCACCAGCCTGGCAGAGCTGGCTGGACCGGCACAGCCTCCAGGGTGAGTGAGCTCTGCTGTCAGCCAGGCCGTGGGCTCAGCAGCCGGGGCAGCTCCCAGGGAAGGCACAGGGGGGACAGACACGGAGCTTCCCGTCTAGACCCCAGGAACTGCGGCCAGGAGGGGTTTGCACGCAAGCTCCTGGGCTTTCTCCTGTGATTACCAAAGCAGAAACCACCCGGCCACAGCTCCTGGGAAAGGAACACCTCACTTCTGCCACGCCTGTTGGAACAGCGGCCGTCTGCTCCTTGCTCCCACTTGGTGTGGGCTGGGAGCTGGAGCAGCTGCTGTGCTGGCTGCCGTGCAGGAGAGCTTGGGTGCTTTGCAGCCCCCAAGCAGGTTTCCCTTGATGCCCAAGTGATGCTCCAGGAGCCCAGGGATGAGTCTTCTCGGAGGCTACTTTTGGGAGGAAGGAGTAAAAGTGCCAGGACCAGCTCAGGTCCTCTTGCCCCAGAAACTACATCAATAAAGAGAGAGAGGGAAATACCAATTCCCTGAATCCTCACTTTCCTGGGGCTGCAGATGATGCTGGATGAAGAAAAGGCTCCAAACCACCTCCCTGTGCCCTGAGCTCTGTGCCTGCAGCCTGGGGAGGGCAGAGCATGCCACAGCATGGATCCATGTGGCCCATGGCAGCCACCAAATGCTCCTGCTCTCACGCCATGCCCTTGGGGCAGTGGGGCCCAGATGGTCACGGCACAGCTTCCTACCAAGGGACGTTTGCAATCCCCCTGCATGAGGAGAGCAGAGCTGTGGGTTGCAGCCTGCCCGCCCCTGGGTGCCCAGGCTGGGGCCAACCTGCCCCCAGAGCTGCTCTCTGGAAACGTCTCTTGCCGCCTGGTGGATGCAGGGGGGAGGAGAGAGGATGGAAAAGGCAGAACCCTTTCAGGGACTAATGGAACTGCATAAACCAGACGGTGCAGCAATACATGGATGCAGAGAAGTCTCTGCTAAGGCCACTCTCCTGTGGGCAGAGCAAGGCAGGGCTCAGGCCTAGGCCGCTTTCCCAGGAGCTGTTTCCCCTCCACAGCTTCAGTTCCCCAGCTGAGCAATCCCTGCCCGTCCAGGTCCATGGGAGCAGGAGGCAGCAGCGATCCTGACCCTGCCTGTGCGCCAGCCACAATCGACTGGCAGCGGGACCTCGCCAGGCACCTTCTCTCCAGCCCTTTCCTGAAAAGCAGCTCTTGTAAACGAGAAGGATCCCACGTGCCGTGGAGCAGGCGAGAGGGACAAGGAGCCCTTGGCCGTGCCCCTGGCCCTGGCTGCTGCTGACACCCTTTGCTGCTGTAATCAAAGCCCTGCACTGTTAGGAGTGGGGGCTGGAAGAGCTGTCCTCATGGCCCGGGCATTCCAGCGGGGCACACAGGTCTGCTGCTGGGGGGTGGCGGCAGCAGGACTCCTCAGCTGGACTGAAGTTTTCTTCAGCTATGGGCCCCGGCTCCCTGTGGACTTATGGGGACCGTGGGGGTGTCAGGACAGCAGCAGCTTTGCCATTCTTGCCAGCTGCCACCAGCAGTGGCCGTGTCCTCTGGCTCACACACAAGCCCTCCAGCCAGGAAGCTGCTGCTAGGCAGAGGCCAGCACAGCACCTGCTTCTGCTGCAGCTTGTGCCCCCAGGTGCTGCTGGCGCTAGGGAGCACTCAGAGCAGCATCTTTTCCACTCCTTCCTTCGACCCCTGCCTGCCTGAGCAGTGCTGAGGACTTTGGGGGTTTGGGGAGGACTTTGGAGGGTCACTCCAGCTGTGCTGGGCTCCTGTGGCTGGGGAGGTGATGAGTGGAGCCTACAGCAGGCTGCTCTAGATTGAGCCTGGGCTCATATTGTTTATTTTTTGAAGCCAGCGAGTCCCTGAGGGCTCTCCCCAACAGCCCAGCTCTGGGGACCCTCCCCAACCATCCCCACAGCCTCTGATGAAACGTCTTTGGAGTGGTGCTCTCCCTTCTGCCCCCAGAGGGGGCTCCCCACCCTCACCCAGCGACCGGAGACTGTTGTGGCTGTTGTTTGGAAACCCGGAGAAAATAGTCAGAAGAGCCAAGCACCGTTTTTTCCAGTCGCTGAGGAGCACTCAGACCAACAGGAAAAAACGCTGCTGCTGAATTCCTATCTTGGGATGCACAGC
>JAOEGS010007992.1:20256-43621 GCA_025447755.1 Corythornis vintsioides
CATAGCAAGGGCGGCACTCAGAGGCTGCTCCGGGGCCGTGCCGAGTGGTGATTGGAGCTGTCTCAGCAGGGACAGGCCCTGGTTCCCTCCCCACACACGGGCCTGGCAGAGCTGAGCGCAGCTGCGAGCTCATGGAGGGGCAGTGCCACCCTGTGCTGTGTGCTCGCAGTGCACCGGCCCGGCCTCCTCCCCTGGCCTCAGTGCTTTTCGAAATGGAGCTTTCAGAGACATTTCTCCTCCTGACCGTAGTTCCTTGGGATCTTGAAGCCCGGCAGGGGTTGCCAGGTCCCATGGCTGGCCCCCCATTCTCTCTCCCCTTAGGCACACGCTCTGGGCTGGCCCTGTGCCACCTGCTCTCCCTGGGCTGCAGGGACATGTTACCTGCTCACCAGATGGACACTGGTGGTCACACACCCACACCCGCTGCTGTGGCTGCTGCCCACACTGCCCATACCCACTAATGGGAAGCCCTCACCAGGAACAGAGTTGAAGCAGATCAGGTGCTGGACAAGTGTATGGATCAGTTTACACCCAACTGATCCTGTTGGGCTCCCCTGCTGCTGGGTCTCACTAAGGTCTGGTGTGGAGGCTGCAGAGGGGCTTTACCCCATAACCAACCACAAGATGCCATGGCTCCTACTTCCCAGCCTTGGCTTTGGCAGCACCCAGCAAAGAAGCAGGTGGGGGCAAACCAGGTAAGTCCTGGGATCCCAGGGCAGCCCTTTCTGATGAGCATGGGCCATGTGGTGACCCCAAGGCCTGGGTGCTGCAGGGGTGAGCACTGCTGTACCCATAGGAGCCTGGGACTGCAGCCACTTTGTGATGGGTGCTGGAGCTGGAAGTCAAGAGCAGCAGATTCACATCCTCACCCCTTCCACACTCGGGTTGAGAGGCAAACAATCCCAGACCAGGTCCTGCTTCTACCTGTGGCAGAGCAAGAACCAGCAAGGAGGTTTCTGAGGAGCAGCCAAGGGCAGGCTGAGGGAGCTGCCCACCATGCTGGGACCTGGCTCTACGTGGCAGCAGTGAAGGGGCAGCTGGGCACAGGGCAGCTGAACATGCCCCTTTTACCCCTTCCCCAAAGCAGAAGGCAGCAGAGACCACCCTAGTCCCAGTGGCTGCCAGGGAGGGGACAGACAGGCAGGGTACAAGATCACTGGGTGATCTCCAGGCAATACAAAGCAAAGCCAGCATGTATCAGTGCACCAGGATGAATATTGGTCCTGGGTTTGGAGGTTTTGGAGGCAGGGAGAACAGCAGCTGTGGTGACCAGCAGCAGGATTCCCCATTTTTCTGCAGAGGAAAGCTGCTTATCCCTCAGGCACGCCATGGAGCAGCTTCAGCTGTAAATCCTCAGCACTAAATCCATGGCCTTGTTTTTTCTTATCCATTAATTTATGCCCCCCCTCCCTTCCCCCCCCAAGGCAATGCCTGGCAGCAGAGGGTTGATGGATGATGGCTCCAAATGCCTGAGTGGCATCCATCCTCCCTCCAGAGCTGCTGGCACACACAGCAGCTCAGATTATGCTTCTCCCAGCTCGCTGCCATCCCAGGAGCCACTAGAGAGGCCCCCAATCCCAGCAGGTAACCTGCACATCCATCCCTCAGTAAGCAGAGGAATGAAAAACTGACTGAGCTGCCCAGTGCAAGAGGAGGGGAGTGGTGGTGCCAGACACAGGTGTTCCCCTCCCCTCTCCAGCTGCTTAGGCCGAGCTTTCCCAGCTCACACTCCAGGTTGCTCACGGCAGGGCCAGGACTCGCCCGGCCCGTCCCCAGCGAAGGGCTGAAGGCACCAAGCTCTGCAGCAAAGCTGCTGGAAGCCAAGGGCCCCGTTGCTGCTGCAGGCTGAGGGCAGCCGCGGGGGAAGCACCCCCTCTACGGGACAGATTGATTCAAACAGCTGGGACCTGGCGAAGAAAATCAACTGTCGGCTTTAATTCCTGCACACGTCGTCGTTTCTAGGGCTAGGAAAACTTCCACTGATAAATATACATTTCATCAGAACGCCTTTGGCTGAAAGACACCATTAGCACATTCTTCAAAGTTACAACAAAAGTCTTAGAAATATTAAAAAGGGATTTTTTTTGTGTTGGGGTTGGTTTGTTTTTTTTCTGTTACTAAAATAAAGGAGTGCACCCCCCACCCCCACAAGGCGCTAGGACGGACAGACGGGAACTCTGGGCTGTGCAAAGCAGAGCGTTGATTACAGTAACAGAGAGAAGTCAGGACGGGAGTGGGGAGCCTGCATAGCACTGGTAGGGGAAGCAGCCGCTCAGGTCAGCATGTCCCACAGGCAGCAGCAGCAGAGCGCGGTCCAACACGCCGTCAGGCAGGCGTTCTCGCCAGAATCGTCCCTCCGCCGCTCCTCCACCACGTACACTGCGGGGACAAGGAGACGCAGTCAGTCAGAGAGCCCAGCATGGGCCACCGCAGGCCAGCCCAGCCCTGGCATGGCTCTGGTGCCCCTCTGTGCCCCAGCGCTCACTGGAGACAAGCTGGTGCCAGCCCTGGCGGGAAGGAAGCGCCCAGCTCCTGTGCTGGGTGCTACAGCCCCTTGGGCCGGGAGTTCATAGAATGGTTTGGGCTGGGACATCCAAAGGTCATCAAGTCCAGCCCCCCTGCAGTGAGCAGGGACACCCTCAACTAGGCCTGGCTTCTCAGAGCCTTGTCCAACCTCACCTTGAATATCTCCAGGGATGAGGCCTCAACCACCTCCCTGGGGAGCCTATTCCACTGATCCACCACCCTCAAGGTAAAGAACTTATTCCTGATACCCAGTCTAAATCTACTCTCATTACCCATTACCCCTCGTCCCTTCACTACAGGCTGTCGTGAACAGCCCCTCTCCAGCCTTCCTGTAGGCCCCTGCAGGTACTGGAAGGTGGCTATAAGTTCTTCCTGGAGCCTTCTCCTCTCCAGGCTGAACAACCCCAGCTCCTTCAGAGAGGGAGCTGTGCCCTGCTGCCTGGGGAGAAGGTGGCTTAGCAGGGCTGCCCACACTGCTTTGCTTCCCTGCCCTGACTGTTGGAGCAGCTGGACACCCAGATGGTTGTTCCCTAGCCCGAGAAGCCTCCTGCCCTGCAGCACAGAGCTGCCCTCGTGGGGGTAGCACAGACCCAGCGGGGAGGGGACACCAGCCCTGGTGCCACACGCTGCCTTTGTGCAAACCCAGCCCAAGGCTGGTCAGGAGGGCCAGCAGCAGGGCAGGGCTGCACACAGCACGGTCACTCTGCAAGGGCACAAGGAGGCACTGCTGTGTTTCAGGCTGGGAAAACCTTCAGGGTTTTTTTCCCCCTGGTGGATCCAGGAGCTCTGAACAGGCAGCTCTTTGGTGTCTTTGTTTCCTCTGAGAGGGTCCTGTTAAAATAACCAAAAGCGAAACACAAGCCCAATGTTCAAAGAGGCCTTTCTAAGATGATGAGATGGGGCTCTTGGCAGGGCAGACCACACACAACAGGCAGAAACAGCCAAGAACTCCTCCCCAAAGTGTGGGACAAGCCACACTTGCCTGATGGGAGAGGGTGCTCAGTGGCTGTTGCCACCTCTCAGAGCCAACACCCAGTGGCGCTTTCCCCAGGAAGCTCCCGAACCAGCTCCCTGTGCTGGAGCCCCCAGGCAGCTCTGGTTTCTAACTGGCTGCCAGGGGCCATGCAAGTTGTCCTGCTTCAGTGTCATGGAAAGCTGGAATGCTGCTGCCAGGGCACTGCCATACCCCAAACTGGAGGCCACAGCACCCTCAGGCCTCTAGATCTGCACAGCAGAAGGGGGCTGGAAGGATATTTAAGGAAGCACTGGTTCCTGGTGGTTTGGTGTCACCAGGGTGAGTCTGACCCCTGGAAAGCACCAGTAATAACAGGTACCATAGAATTTACTCCAGAGCAAAGTCCTTGCACCTTCAGCCCTAGTGAAACCCAGGTGAACCCAACACCCTTCCCTGCTCCAGGAAAAGCTCTGCAGCATGTGAGACTCCCAACTCTGGTGCACAACGTAAGGTTACCCTGCCTTGGAGTGCCTCACATACCCTCAGCTCCCTTGCTGCAGCAGCCAAGACAGGCTGAGCTCTCAGGCTGACAACACCCTGTCACAGGGTGGGTGACCTGTCCCTTGGGCAAGGAGGTGTGACACTTTGTGCTGCATGTGGGCAGCTCTGGTGAGCCCCTGTCAGGCAGCTGCTGACCAGAGGAGGCCATATCACCACAATGCAAACCACGGGCACTACAGTTCTCAGGCACCCCGTCTTCACCCTGCCCAGTGCAGTTCCCAGGCAGCTGTCCATGACTGCAGGTGTACAAGAAGAGTTTGCCTGAAGCATTTCAGATTAATCCATGGGAAATGGGAAACAGTGTCTGAGCGCCGAGGTCACACTGACTAAGCACGTTCAGAGCACGTGCAGAGTGCTGTTAGGAAACACTTGCTGCAATATTAAAACAAAATGGCCCATACAGCAGCACTGGCCACATGGACACCCTGCCTTGGACGTGGCCTCGGCACAAGCGGGTCCCAGGGGCCGCTCCTCCCCGCGCCTCTGGCTGCCCGTGTGGCAGGACTGGCAGCAGCCACATCCTGACCCCTGGGGACTGCCCCTGGGTCTGGGGGCTTGCCCTCCTGCTAGAAGCAGCAAAACAGCCCTGGAAAGACTCCACCTCTTTTCACCAACCAAGAGCACACTGGGGCACAAGCACCTTTCTGCAGAATGCCTCCGACAAATCGAGCTGGGGCTGGCTGTTCCCCACGCAGGGGTTACTGCACTTCACCAAACACATCCACTTCCCAGGAGCAAGGAAAGCCCCCAGGAAGACCATCTGGAATACACACTTGAGAAGTCGCTGCTGTGCACTGCAGAGTTCCTCACCCAGAGAGCAAGTCTCAAGAGAGCAGCTCACAGGAGCTGGTGTCAAGCACTGCTGCAGTTTGAGAGCAAATGTCATCACCACTGAGAGCTGTCAGACTTCAAGAGCATCTGGGCAGCACTCTAAATAAAAACAACCCCCTCTCCCCTGCAGCTGGAGTCTAATGATCACTCTTTTTGAAGTTTCACCAATATTTCAGAAATTACAGCTCTGTCACTGTCACCAAACTGCCAGAGATACTTTAAACAGAGCCATACAGCATTAGTGCTAGAAAACTCCTCAGCCAGCTGGGGCTGGGGATTTCATACAGGAGAGGGCATGAGCAGAACAGGTGAAGGTTGGTCAGCTCTCCACTTACAGCTGCCAACCCGAACAAGGTAAAAAGTTCAAAGGAAGGTGAGATCAGCAGTTCTCAGTCAAGCTTCTCATTAAGCTGGAGACCTCCTCTCACTTTGGACACTGCAAGTGAACATCAGCTTCAAAGCAGCTGATAATCACAGTGACACAAGTACCCCAGAAAATCACAAGTGAGTAGTGGCATCTTCATTCACTCTTCCCAGCCTACACACTAGTGCTACCTGGACTGCAGAAGATGCCCTGTGACAGCAAGAGAGAGCAAAATGCCCCACGTGCCTCACTCAAACCTCTTAAGATCACTGTGTTAGGAAGTCTCACACAGCACATTACTGATGCAAGCCACCCAGCACCTTCCTAGCTCACTTCAACTGGCACCTTTCCATTACCAGAGCTCAGGTTTTCTATACTGGAATAGCTCTGCCACCAAAAGCCCAAACCAAAATATGCCCATGAAGGGAATTTCTCACTCTGGGTGCTTCCTGCAGAAGCCTGAATTTCTCCAAGCTAAAGCCACTTAGTTTGCTGAGGCAAGCCTCACCTGGGACTTCATTAGCTGCTTTGTGCCTCTCTCTTGTTCAAGGTCAGGCACTCCCAACGATCTCATGGCATGCCAGTGCCCTTGAGCTGTGAGCAGAGGCCAATTAGCACTTTAGGACTGGTGGGCTGATAAGAAGAGAAACCAGGTGATTTCTCTCAAAGGCATTAGACAGCACTCAGTTTCAGGCTCAAGTTTTGATGCTTCCATTTTTATTTTTCTAAGAAACAGGACAGGAGAGGGTGTAAGCTTAGCAGACCCTCCCAACCTTAGAGATCCCAGTGAATCACACTCGGCCTGAAAACGGCAACACTCCCTGTAACCACACAGTGCCAGCCTGCACAGTGCAATGCAAATAACTCCCACTCCATTTTTAAAACAAATACTACAATCCCTTGTTATTTCATGTACAGTCTGCTTTATCTTGGGCACACACATTTCGTTTCTTCTCCTGCCTGGCTGATGTGTTAATCATTAGCCCGGTGCAGGAGAGGCATAAGCAGCACTTTTCACCCCCTTTGTTCTCAGCTCAAGTCACGACCTTCGAGTGCAGTGCTCCTTATCCTTATTCCTTGCTGGGGTTGCAGGACAAGGATTCTGGCTCTGATGGGAGACCCTGACCCTCCTGGCCCAGCTTCCAGGCACAGGCCTCTCTGTCAAGGCACCAGCTTACCTACAGTGGGACCCCCCAAGCAGCGATGACACCCCAGAGCCTGCCAGTTCTGCAAGGCCTGGCAGCCTTGAGGGTCCCAGCCCCAGTGGGGTGTCGGAGCTGGGACACCCAGCAGACAGGCAGCAGGCACAAGCTCACTACTCCAGGCAACCCAAGGGGCAGGCTGGGGGACAAGCGAGGTGTGTGCACCTCCAGACTCAGCCCAGACTTGCACTGGAGACTCTCCTCTTCCTAAGGCACACAGGCTTGGAGCAGGAGAAGGTAACTGGAAGTTTCTCCTTGTTTAGCCCCAGCTGTGTGCTAGAGGCCAGACCTGCTGTGTGCAGACAGGCTGCTCATGCTCCCAGCTCTTGCCAGCTGTTAGGCAAGGCCTGGAACACACAAGAAGCAGCATCAACAAGCAGTTTAACCAACCACTTCTACTGCAGACCAAAAAGTCTGCCTGTCACATCTGAATGGCTGTTTTCAACAGTAACGACTGTTCAGAGCAGAAGTGTTAATGAGTAGAGAGTCCTCCCCTCTGGGAAGAAGCATGCAGCAGAGAAGGGACCAATAAGCCTTTTCCCACATGTGAATTAAGTGTTCTTTCTCACAAGCCACTTCTGCACCAGGACTTTCATTTTTACTCACCCAGGCAGCAAGCAAGAAGTCTCACTTAAAGCTGCACAATGCTGTTTTGATGATAGTTTCTTACAGGGTTAAGTGCTTCCTGCAGCAGGTTGTGGAAACAAGTCAGTCTGTGCATCTGGTTCTACCTTCAAAACACCCTTACACAAGTCCTTTGATAGCCTTTCCGTTCAGGATGGAGGCCTGAGAAGGGAAAGTCAGGACAAAGGGCACTAGTGGCAGCCAAGGGATGCAGTGGACAGTAATTGAGTGTTTGAGCTGCTCTCTGGGGTTCACATTCTACTGCCCCAACCCTGCAGAAGGAACACCCAGCCCTGCCCTCTCAGCCAGCCACACGTCCTGGAGTAAATCCCACCCAGGCAGCAAACTGTGGAGAAGAGATTACAAGGTTGGGGAACGGGGACCCTGGAACTTCAACTAAAACTTTCATGCTAACTGCCAGCAAGGCCCCTCTCTGCCACAGGCCTCTTCCCTTGCCCACATGACCTCCAGGGCAGAGCCTGGGCACAGATGAGATCCAATTCCCTCTGCAAGTATGGCATCTCACTTCACTATTCCATGTCCTCTCTGGGCATATTTGCTCCTGCCTGTCACGTCACACTCCCTGGCCCCCTAACTCCTTCCTGCCCAGAGGCTTGCACTGTGTGCACAGCTTCTACCCACACCATGGTCAGATTTCAGGAAGCACTTTAGCACATTCCTGGAACACACACTAGTCAAAGCCAGATGGAAACACAATAGCCTGCTTCCAAGAAAATCTTCCGAACTTGCTCAGAGCGAGTTACACAACCCCCAGCTCCACACACTAACACTTCTACTGCCACAGCCACCTGAGCAAGAAAAACAATAAACCAGCTACCAAGGAAGCAAACTACCCATGAGCACAGGGAGCTTCAGCTACAAATCCCCTCCAACACCCAACAGCTGCTGCCGCCCCAGCCCAGATGTCAGCCTGGACTCAGGCAGAAGAGCCTGACCTACAGCTATCCACACCACCACTGTAGGCAGTGGGTCAGGAGAATTCCTGCTCTTCTGTTCCCACAAGTCTGAGAAACTCTTAAGCTCACTCTCAAGAGCTGCTTCAGCTTTCAGGAAGCTGAACAGGGAACACATTTCAGGGAAGTTGCTGTGAGTGCCAAGTGAGGATTTTCCAAAGCCCACACTGCACTGGCCACATCTCACACGAGGGCAAAGTTGTCCCCCTCTCACACACCACACGGGCTCCAAGCACAGGTTATTTGATCAAAAATCCAGCAGATTTTCTTGCTCAGGGCTGGGAAAGATGTGAATTTCCTCACCTGAGCCCACTGGGAAGGAATGCAGAGACCTTTGAGATAATGGAAATTATACTAATCAGCATTGATGGAATATAGATGTGCCCAAGGAGGATTCCACACCTCTAAAAATCAGTGGCACTCCCATAGGAGAACAGAATACCTGTAGGAAGCACTCAAGTCTCTGCAGGGTGTCAGCAGGCATCAGTCACCTCTTCAAAGCATTGTAAACCCCATCACACAGGTTAGAAAGTGTATAGGAGCCATGTCATGTAAGAAACCAGCTTCCTCCCAGCTCAAAAGTACAGTTAAAAAACAAAGCTTTGAACCCTTCAGTTTTCTTCTAGACTGCAACAGCTGCAGAGACTCTCCCAAAAGTACAGAATCTGAGAACTCCCTCTCACGTCTCTTTTAACCAGTGAAATCAAACTTGTCTTACAAGAGTGTTCTGGGTGACAGAAAGGATGAAGTTCAGTTTCAAACCAAAGGAAACATGCTACACAAAGTAGTCACTCAGGGTAACAAGACTCTCCTTGAGCAGTTCCCCTGAGGCTCGAGTAGCACAATCTGTGCAGTGCTGGAAAAAGGCTTCTCAGTTTGCTTCTCAGCCAGGCTAGGTGCCCACTGCCCAGGGCTGCCCAGAACAGCAGCCTCATTTAATTCACTCCACTACTGAGCCAGCCTTAGCCTTGCTCAGCCAGTTTGTCTGAAGGGTGTTTTTGGATCCAGGACTGAATTTGGATATCCTTCTCTTTGCATCAATCCATTCTCAGATTACTGTCCTTCTGCAGAGTGAAAAGCAGGGAAGGTGAGGTCAGACAGCAGCCCCAGGACAGCAGTCTGCCAGCAAACAGCCCCCACTGCTTGTGCAGTCAGTTTTGAGCCAGGTCTGAGGGGGGTATGATAAAGCAATCCTGAGAGTGACACCACCAGGGTTTGATGCACACTACACTGTGAGAAGCAATAAGGGGACAACTGCCAAGTGAGGTTTTCTTTGGGCAGGACACCAGCTGTCTGGAGCTGCAGGTCCTGAAGAAACTGTACCATTTACACTAAAATGTTGTGACAGACAGCTTGGAGAGGGTCAGTAGAATGGGAAAGCCTGCTGGAATGGCTACATGCTGCCTCCCAAATAATCTGCTGGGGAAGGCTCAGCTGGACAGGGTTTGAGGAGTGAGGAGACAGGCACTGAAAGGCACCAGAGAGCCTACAGAGCCATTAGAATCCCCTCCTTTCCATAGCAAGCTCTGTAAGAGGAAAACATCCCCCTGCAGAAGGCAGTGGCTGTATCTAGGTGACCTGCTTATTCCTGCAGCTGGCCAAACATTGGGAGGCAGGCAGCATCTCAGGAACACTGCTCTTATCACCTTATCACACCGGCTGCGCTCCAGGCCGGCCACTTCCCCAAAGGAGATTTCCACCCAGCACTGGGCTCTGTTTGCCTGCTCTGGAGGGCAGAGCCTGGCTCCCTTTGGCACGGCCTGGAACAGCCCCGGCCCTGACGTTGGTATGGATCAGCCAGGGTGGGGGTGCAATGAAGCTGGGCAATCTGCTAACAGCAGTCAGGGCTTTCAACATGGACACGTCACTTGGTACTTTGGCTTTTTTGGCCCTTTCTCAAGCTCACCACTATCAGCAGCACTGCACCTTCCACTCACAAAGACAAGAAAGCTCTGCTATTAGTCAGCAGATACTGGGCTTTTCTTACGCCAGTTGATACAAATTATTCTGCAATGAGAATACTGGTGGGGAGATGAGATCTTTTCTGGAATGCCATTTTCTTCCTCCTAGGTAGGTCCCTGCTGCTTAAGAAGGTCCAGATCCTTATGCCAGGCACCACACGGGCACCACGCTCCTGCTGCTGTGTTTCCCAGCTTTGTTCTGATGCAGGCAAGGTCCCTCTATCCACCCAAACCTTGTGTGACACCAAGTGGCAGAGCCATTCCATGAATTCACATCCTGACAGACTTCAGGTGGACAGACACAAAGACAGCCCTCAGCTTTTACTGCAGGAAAGATGAAGAGAGAAATCAGCACAAGTCAGTTCACAGAGCTAGGAAGCTGCCTCAGACACCCTTAAGGATACCAAGCCTCAGGCTCTGCGTATAAATTACCAGCTCTAAAGGTAAAGGTCAAGTTGTTTACTTATAAGGAACAAAAACCAAGTCAGCTGCTAGCCCTTGCATGATGCAAGAAGTGTTGCTGCTTTGGAGACTTTGCTATCAGCCCGAGAAAGCCCAAGAGCCAGCTATCAAAAACAAAAGGAACTGAAAACAGAGACACACACAGACACACACACAAACAAAACCAAAAAACACCACCACCAAAAAAAGCCAAAACCATGGCCATGAGGTCTTCCATGGCACCTCACCCAGCCTCTGGATCACTGCTCTTCCACCTGGAGAAGAAACATGTACTCCAGGCCTTTCACAGCCAGCATTGCTCTGAGGGGTGCAAAGGTTGCACACGCTGGGCCCCTTCTGCTCTGGGAGAAGGGACAAAGGACACTGTCAGCTGCTATCTCCCTCTTCTCCAGGGCTGCAATACATGGCAATCATATGGCCAACACCACCAAGTCTTAATGTGTAAAGCACAAGCTGATTTCTGCAAATTCAGACTGTCCTCATGGCTAACTAACTAACTTACCCTACTCAAATACATCTGGAATATACTTGTGCTCCTTGCTCAGAGCTGTTCTGGGCTGCACCTTCCTCCATCAAGCCTTTCCATATGTCCCCCTGTTCTATGCCATAATGAAAACTAGTGGCACTGGTAGAGTTAAAGATCTCAGCCAAGAGCCCTTCAATGGCAGCCTTTGAAACAAAGCTCAGTAGTTCATGGGCTCTTCCACAGCATGAGTTACAAAAACAGCACTAAGCTGGATGTTTCCTTCTTCCATGTCAGATGCAGCTTTCTTTTTAATACAGAGTGAGCCAAAGGAGGATTTTTTCTTCTCCAAGGGCCAGCTGGACAGGCTGCATCCATTGCTGCTCCAGACAGGCTACAGATTGTTAGATTAAAAAACCCCCATCACCATGAAATGCCACTTAACCAGCAGATAAGGAGGGCTCAGCAGTGATTATTTGCATCTGTGTGATCCACTGAAGACCAAAACACAATGCATTAGCACACCAGCTACCATCCACAACCCGAGAGCCCACTTTGCAGTTTGCCTACAGAGTAAAATAACTTAAAGCAAAGCATTTAAAGTGCAGCAATCTTCCTCATTTTCGGTGTGGGTGTACGTTTGTTCAGAAATAATAGTGCATTACTTGTAGTAGCTGCATCCACTCAATTAAGCAAAGTCATGTAGGAGATGAAAATGTCTGCCCTGAAAGGAAAGCATCCACTAAATAACTGCTTGGACCACCACAAGAACTGCCAAGCTGCATGAGACTGCCAGAGCAGCCAGGCAGGGCTGTAATGACTTGATTCCATTTAAAGTCTTTATATTAGAGGCTCTACCACATCAGTGGATATACAGCATTAGTAGAACAGAATTCTTTAGAAATGAGCTTTATTAGGGATGTCTTTTCTATATCAGACACTCCTGGGGGTGACAGTTGAACAAAGTCTCATTGAAAGGTCTCTCAGAAGAGATCTATTAAGGACAAAGATCAGGTTCCAGTTTGATGAACTGGCCAAAAAGGAGCAAGAGGGGAAAAAGGGTGTTTAACAGAATCAACAACAAGGAAAAAGCTTTTGCACAGTGACACAAAGTTACAGCCCTGATTTCATTTTACACCTGCCAATAATGTTTCTGTACCTTGCATCCACTTCAGGAAAAGCAAGGTGAAGGGGAGGCTCCCAGGGTGGGTTCAGGAGGGCAGTTCAAAGCCAGGACTTCCCAGGAGATCTTTGGTTCATGGGTGAGGCTGCTGCTCTGCAGCACTACAGTTGTATTAGCTTAGGTTTAACCACCAAGCCATGCCTCCTGCAGCAGCCACCACAGCTCTCTGTGCAAGATGCACTTGGACACTGAGCTACTTGTCCTCTCCCATTTCCCAGCTTACTCCTTTGTACTAGTTTGAGAGCAGAGGATGTTCAGAGTCACAGTTCCCTGATCCAGTCTGATAGGACAGCCTTTACCCTCCAAAGCAGCAGACTGGGCTCCAATCCAGACTGTCCAAAGCAGCAGAACCACTGTCTCTCCAGCTCCTGCTCACACATCCCTTCTCATGGCTATAGCAGAAAAACCATCAGCACTAAACAAGAATGCTCTGCATGGGACACTAGGATTTTTTTCCCCCCAGTACTAAGAAAAGCCTGTTAGCCATCCTAAAACCATGTGCATTTCCCAGAGAAATCCCTATTATCCACTTTGAGTCCATGTGCTAGGAAGCATCACTATGCTGCTGCCTCCTCCTTCTCAGATGCAGACCCTTGAGATTTTTACTCTTTTACAGAGGAAGCTGAAACTTGCACTCATTCAGCTTCTTACTCCCACCAATTGCTTGCTGCTTATATTTGGGTCCTCTGGCCAGACTCACATCAGAAAATTCCTGACATCCTACATCAGCTATAAATGCAGGGCTGCTTTTATATACACTGGTCCAGTAGTCCAGTGTTTAAGCAAAGAAGACTGGGTTTCCTCTCCACATTACAGCCTCTCCATCCATCTATGTCAAGTCTCCTATGGATTCATCATGCTGCAGAAGTCCTGCTGGGAACTTGTCAAGTTCCAGCTTCCCAAAATGCAAGGCTTTGAGAAGATATTTGTCCCAGTGTGCTGCTGAGTCAGAGTGATGTGAAGTGGTAGAGGGGCAGGGCAGGAGGTTCTCTCAAGATGCAGCACTCCCTCATTTATCTGCCTGTGACACACTCAGTGAATACAACACCAGCTCAAGCACAGCACCTAGGCAGCACCTCTACAGAAATGCCCCCCACACTCCTTCCCACCACACAGCCCCTTTGGAAGCTCTGGCTACATCCTCTGCCACCCCAAGGCAGCCAGAACAGTTACAGGCTCTTAGGGCTCTTCTCAACGGTTCAGGTCTGTTTGTAATATTTACTGCAACAAAGGAAGAGAGGTGATGATGGTTTCTGGCTTCCCTGCCTGGATGAGCATCTTTGTCACTGAAGAAGTCTAAAAGAAGGCACTGGAGTTGGCACAGGGACTCATGCTGTCCTGCTGATGGTGAGGGGGTGAGTCCACCCCCAGGATGTATGAGCAGAGATTTGACAACCAAAGCCTGTGAAACACTGACAAGAATAACTCTGTCTCCATGCAAGACAGAGTTACCAAAATAAAAAAACAAACAAAAAAACCAAACCACAACCCACCTCAATCTTCATCTTTCCTACAGTGAAAAGGCAGGGACTGTGCCCAGCCTTGCCAGAATCTCAGAGCTGCTGAGCTTGGAAGGTGGAAGGAGCTCATCTGGTCCAACTCTGCTGCTCAAACAGGGTCAGCTAGAGCTGGCTGCCCAGGACCATTTTCCACTCAGGTTTGGTATGTTCACAGATGGAGAATTTATATCCTCTATGGGCAAGCTCTTTGATCACTCTCATAGTAGAAGAGAGTTTAGTTTGTTTTTTTTTTTTTGTTCACTGCCTGTCACTGGACACTACTGAGAAGAGTGCAGCTCCTCCTTCTTCACTGCCTCCCACCAGGTATTTGTACACATTTGTCCCCCTGAGCCTTCTTTTCCCAGGCTGAACAGTCCCACCTCTCTGCTTCTCCTCGTGTAGATGTAGAGATGCTTTGGTCCCTTAATCATCCTCTGTGCCCTTCTGACAATCTAAGCCTGCACCAAGCACTGCAGCAAGCCCCACCAGAGCTCTGGGTGCCAGAGCAAACCAGCATACCATATTGAGGGGACACGACACACAGATGGACCAGCTGGCTGCCAAGGTAAGTTACACCATCCTCCTTCCTTTCTCCAGGAATCTGTGTTTTTCCACAGAACAGTAACAGGTTCAGGAAAAAAAAAAAAACAAAACAACAAAATCAAAACAGACACAAGAGCCCAGGAACGATTCCAACAGCACTATTAGATCACTTGGACAGATATTGACAGGCTCAGGGAAACTGAAGAACATTAATTTGGTAGGAACTGCACATTGAATATCACAAGCTTCAATTGTGCAGCCTTTGACTGAAACTTATCAGCCAAAAGACAGGCAGAATGAGAGTTGTGGCAAATCTAAAGCCAGTAAAAATGATGGGTAACAACCTCAGCATAAGGACTCCCTTGAGAGATCAGCATTAAGGTTGTTCAGCATCTTCCAAAAGCCAGAGAGCTGCTGGAGATACAACAGCAAAATAAAGTGGGGAAAAGGGCTATAACAGAATTGCTCCTTCAAACAAGTATCCACCTTTCCCTGCCCCATCAGGGCCAGATGCTGATAACCACCTTACTTCAAGGCCAGCACACCTGCTTTTGCAAGCAGACAGGGTGATGGTTTCAGGGCACCGCGGCCGCCCAGCGTACCTGTGTTTTTAGGCCCATCTGCATACACTGGTCCTGGAGGAGGAGGTGCATTCTGCCATCCATACTGGGGATAACCTTGGTAGCCTGGCTGGCCCGGCTGGTAGGGCCCAGCAGGTCCCGGAGGGTAGCCTGGGTATGGGCCCGGAGGAGCACCCGGCTGCTGGGCATAGGGTGGGTAAGGGGCAGTCGGGCCCGGGCCGGGGTAAGGTGGAGGATTCTCGTAGTTCATGTGGGATGCACCAGCTGACCTGCAGAAGAAGGAAGAGAAACAGCAGAACTGGTTGGCTTTTGTCTGTTTCACCCACAACTGTGTAATTCCCATATGGGAAGTGCTCTCCAGAGGGCCCTGTATTAAGTATGACAAACAGCCCTCAAAATGTGGTCAAGCAGGGATGTTCTTTTCAACCCCATCACTAGGGAAGAGACCAGGCTGAAGTAATTTCTTCTATGCGATGTGGGTTCAGCTCAGCAGCAGAGTGACCTGCTGCTGTCCAGTCATGCATCAGCTATTCACCCCAAGACATTCTACAGTCTTGTCACTGCAATGCAAAATCCTCTGCTTCCACTCATGATTAAATTGCTTTTAAGAGAGATTTAGAGGCAATTATTTCACATTGCTGTCAATATGAGGAAAGAAAAGCAGGCAGAAGTGCAGCCTGTTCCATACATGCTCCAGAGCCCTGACAGGAGAAAGAGCAAACACCAGCACCCACTGCACTCCTGCTAATTGCTACAGCCACCTTGACCAGCACTCTGGAGCAAGACTGCATAGGGATCATTTCCTGATGACACTGTAACCCAACACATTGCGTGTTCTTCCAGTAACATGCAACTGAGTCATGGAGCAGCCACAAGCCATTGGGCCCTTGAGCTCAGCCCCCTTCAGAAAGCAACGTTAAAGACACCTCAGGGAGCTGCTTTTTTTAAAAACCATCTGATGTATTACTCATGGCACAGCCATCCAAAGACAAGACTGTCACAATAATGCAACTTTAATTAACCTCTAGCAGCATGACTAAGCAAAACATTTCTTACACTGGGTTTCTGAAGCTTCTCCCTGTTTGAGAAACAGAAGTGTCCTGAATACCATGTATTCAGGAGCCAATGTGGCTGGCAGAGCTGCACTCTGCTATTTCCATGCACCATTACAGGGTGCAGCAGGGTCACCAGTTCCCCTTTGCTGCACACCTCCTCCCACATGCCACAGGCTTCAGGGAGAAATAACAGGGCCATAATTTGCCTCTGCTGAGGCTGGCTGCTGCCAGCACGGAGGAGGAGAGGCCAACAAGCAGGATATTCTCTGGATAGGGTTGGAAAGAAGCGGCAGCCAGGCCAGACTGACCTGGATGCTGAGGACTGTGCACCCTACTCTTGGAGATGTGCAGATTCTAGTTCATTAGCACATCCAGACTGAGCTCTGTCACGGTGCAGGTGACTTCACCTCTGTAGCTCTATGGTGAGCCCAGAGCAGTCATCTGCCAGGCAGAAGCCATGTGAGTCAAGCCTCTAGGGCTGTTTAGGTGCTGCAGTCCCTGGCAGTGCTGAAGTGAGCTCTCTCTGTTTACAGCTTGCTATTTCATCATCTCGGAGAGCACTGAGTGGCCCTCCCCACGGGAGGATCTGGGCACTCTGCTGGTTTACAGGCTATCCCTGCCCCACGGAGCTGGCACAGCACTCACTGCCCTACAGGCACCGTGGGGCTCTCCACAGACAGCCCCAGCATCAGCCAGTCTGATCCCACACCATGTCCAGGAGAGCACTGCAGACTCAAAATGCCTCCAGAGGCACAATCCTAGGAAACAGAGCTGATATCCCTCCAGTGATGACACTGAGAAGCCCTTCGGTCTCAGGTCTTCCCAGGCCTGTCATTCACCAGAACTCACTCTAATGCTCCTCTGCCAGGCATGGTCCAGGTCAACTGCTAAGGCAGTGCTGTCACCTTTCAAATGATACTGCTTAATGGCTTTGACAAAGGCTTTAACTGTTTAACTGATGCCAGGGATTACAGTAATGTTATTTATTTACATTGCTTTACAGATCGCTTGGCAGCTCTTTTTGAAATAGACAAGCACAACACGTTTAGCTTCAGGCTCTGTAACCACTTCACTGCACTGCAATACCTCTACCAGGTCTGCAGCAAGGAACCTCTCCCTTCAGAGAGCTCTGGCAGGCAGGCAGCACACCCTACAGCACGCCTCCGTGCAATAAACTAGAGAACTGGGATTATAATGGGCCACTAGTGCTCATCTAACCCAGAAAAAAATCATCCCAAAATAGCAGCCAGAAGCAAGTTCCTAGGGAAGAACAAGGCCAGAGTGAGTATGTGTGCCTATGTACCATCATACATGGCTGTGGAACTATTTGGTGCTCAACCAGCAGAGCTGGCACCAAGCTGCAGTGCCTGCCCACGGGGTCAGAGGATCCAAAGCTCTGCTGCATAGAAAACTAGGGTGACTGCAGGAGGGAGGGATCAGCTGTCACCCTCCTGGCTTTAGGGATTCACCAAAGCAGGGAGGAGGCACGTGGGAGCCCCCCCCATTGCAGGCCAAAGATCCCCAACCCACTGCCTGCCTCTCCATCAGGAGCCAGACCCTCTACCCCTCAGGTCTGCTCTAGGCTAAGCTGGCACCCTAGATACACACGTACATGTACATACACATACACAGGGCATGCAGGGGTGAACAACAGACCATGGTTTTTGCTCCTAAAGCTTTTCTTAAGAATCCCCAGTGCTCAGCCTGTTTTAGGGATCACTGCCAAGCTCTAAGAAAGTCGCATTCCTTGGGTTTTCCAAAGCCCTCCTACCAGTCAGCTGACAGTCAGCTCAGCCCATCCTTCCCAGAGCAGCTCAGTTAAGTCCAGTCTTCCCATCTCTCCCTTCACATGCATCAATTCATTGAAAGACATCCAGTATCCCTGCCCTTGCAATGCTGTAGCAAGGCTTAAAAGATGTTGCAATTCTCAGTCCCCTGTGAACTCCAATCCAGGCAGCGTGTAACAAACTCATCACACGGCTCCCCTGCCAGGGGACTGGTGCTGGCACCCTGGGGGCCACCAAGGTCTGAGGTGGGTATCAGCTGTACAGGATATACCTGGTAAAGCCTAGCGTGGGAAAATGAAAGCCTGGCTAGAACAAACAGCCACTGGGGGTGAGTAAAGAAAGCAGTTCCTCAGCAGCTCTGCGGAGAAGTCTGAGAAGCTGGACAGGAGGAGTTGCAAAATCCATGTCTGACAATGGCTTCAGCAAACAGGAAAATGGTGGCACAGGGGACAAAAAAACCCCAGTGTCTTTGATTAATAGCTCAGTGTTAGCCCTGCCAAAACAGCTTTAGAGAGGCAATGGTTTTAATGTGGAGCTATAAAGTAATGGAACTTCTGCCTATAAATGAGGGAGAGGGACTGAGGAAAAAATGGGTGAGAGCCCACTAAAAACCAGGCAGATGTCTGGACAGAGACCTCAGAAGAACAACAGAGCAGCAGCAAAGATGAGGAATGAGGTTAAGGAGGACATACATATTCCACTGGGGCAAAAGTTACTTTGCCCTCTCAAAGATGAGGGCAAAGTAACACGACTGAAATGAGGCAAGAAGTAAAAGAGAGATCATCCAGCAAGAAAAGTTTGAGCAGCAACTGTATTGGAGATTCTGTGAAGAATGAGAGAACTGAAGAATTTATCAAGGCATTCAGCAAAGCCAGGAGGTGGTTGTGGAAATCAGGTCCTTCAGAGGTCCTCAGAACTACTTCTGCTCTCTCCCTCCCAGCTCCACCTCAGCTGTGCAGCTCAGCCTTTTGCAGTGGGCTTTGTCCCCACTCACAAGCTGGGGAAGAGTTCTCCCTTGTTCCCCCAGTCCCACTGTCAGTTACTGACACACAGAGAGCCTTCCCTGCTTGCCCTTTGTGAACTGTGTGACAATACTGAGTTTCTCCTCCTATTCATGAAGTCAGAGATGATTTTGCACACTTAATAGTCCTGTCTACTCACCTGGGAATATGTGTGCAGTGTGCAAGGCAAGGCCTTGAATCATTAAGCAGAAACTCTAGAGAGACACAATTGAGCTCTTAGTCAAACATCAAGCTTTGCTGTGGTTGTCACCACAACCAGTCATTCCATGAAAGTTGCAACCAAAACCAACTCCTTACAAGCTTTCATCAGGGCTCATATCTGTGGATTTCCCAACGAGCACCTCTTGGAGACAAAACTCAAAAGAAAGAAGCCAATGAATCAGTAAAGCCCCTTGTTTTTCACAGAGCTGCAGGAGATCCACCAGGAAGAGCCAGTTCAGCCCTGCACAGTCTCCCAGATGGGAAACTCATTTAGCACCGAACTCAACAAACAGAGATGTTTCCTGGACTGTCACTAAGCATTTGCCTTATCTGTTGCTGGTCATAGAGAAATTACTAGTCCACATGAAGAGAATGGCCAAATGTGTTCCTCTTCCCTCCTCCCTCAGTACTTTTGCTAAGAAGTTCATTGATGGATCATTACATTTCCCTGGATCATTACATTTCCCTGAGCTATCTTCAAACCTCTCTGCTCCACACTATCAACATCATTTCCCCTACCTTAACAGAAGGTGTTTGTTTTCAAACAAGCAACTTACCATATAGCCCAACAGCCTGCCTTTTTTTTTTTAACAATTTTGCTATTTTGGCAAACAATACATCTTGGAGAAAAATATTCCATCATTAAGCTTTGAAGACACCTACTTCTTTCTGATTGCTTTAAAGCTGCTGCCTTACACAAGGTCAGCACATTGATGCAGCTGTTACAGAACTAGGCACTCACTTCTCCCAACTCTCTCCCTCCAGCACACAGGAATTTCTCACCCTTTTTTGTCTCTGGGCATCTCTCCCGAGCTGAGGACTCTCTGCTTCTACAAAGCCTGTCCTACTCCTTGGTCATTTGTGTCACCCATGGCCATGCCTTTAGCTTTACTGTTTATCTGAGGGGGAGCAAGCAGGCTGCAGGAGGCTCTGCTGCTTCCCATCCCTTTCCTTGCTTGCTCCCAGGACAGCTCATGCCATATGTCAACCAACAGAGCTGAAGCTGCACCACACTCATTGTAACTGCAGGATCCTTCTGAGTGGGAATAGCTCAGGTAGAGCTTATCACACTGATCACATGTACAGCTAGGACAATCATCCTTCTCACTCACATTGCCACTGATGCACCAAAGCAGTCTCTTCTATTTCTCACTGACCAGGTATCAGACTCTTCCACAAGTCTAAAAACAGCCTTAGCTTCAACCCAGGAACGTCCCAACATCCACAAGCTGTCACCTATTTGTCTGACTGATCAGCACACGGGCCTGAACAGGACTTCTGGTCAGAAGATAGCATGATGCAGGAAAGCAATCAAGAGTGGAGAGGAAAAAGCATGATGGAAGGAAATATCTTCTGTTAGAAGATATTCTGTTAGAATCATAGAATCATTTGGCTGGAAGAGACCTTTAAGATCATCATCACGCATGAGGGGTTCCCACACAAAGAACCTTCACCCCCTGCCAAGACCACCCAGTTTCACCCTTTTCTCTCCTCCAAAAGCCCACCTACAAGGCTGGCACTCCCAAGCATCTCTTCTGAGATCAGCATAAATCTGGCCTTCAGACTGAATGGAGACCAGTAGGAATCTGCTTCTACCTGTTGGAAGCAACACCTTTTCACCTTGGCAAAACTGAAAGGAGCAGACACAGAACCACCTGCACTTTTACACAGTAGGTGTTAGAGCTGCTCATCCACACACGAAGAAATACCCATCCCTATAGACAGCTGCCTGCAGGTTGGATCCTTCAAACACCATCTCCTGTGCACAGAAATCAATTAAACAAAAGGCTGTGAATGTGTGTGGGGGGGATGACAATCTAATCTGGGTACTGAAACAGAGTTAAACACCTTCTGTTGCGTAGGGCACAGTGCAAGAAATAGCTCTCTGAAAACAAACTGGGAATTAATCAGTTAAAAACCAAAGCAGATGAGCAGTCTGGAACACCTAGTCAACTTCCTCCCCCAAAACCCAAGCGCTGAGCAGACTCTAGGAATTGTACATAAAGAAATAGTTGGTTTTGAGGACAGCACCTGATAGGCTGCCGTGCTGAGGAGGAATCGCGTTCCCTGAGCGTCAGACCTGGTTCATTCGGATCCTGCTGGGATGGAGGGCACGGGGAGAGGCACGGATCCTGAGAAGGACAACAGGGGCACCCTGATGTAACCCACCCCTTCAGTGCCTGCAGCGCTAGGAAGTAGTTTTCCAATACAGAGCTCTAATGGAAAGTACATTTAACATCAACAGTCCAGCTCCTGGCAACCAGCCTAGCATTTAAATGACATTTCATATGAACAGGACCCAAATGACAAAAATCACAAGTGGCTTTTAAATGGCACCAGTTCTGGGTTTCCCTCGTACCAGCTTCATTGTAAGCTCTGTTTAGTGACTGTGTGAAAGGTATGTTGAGGATCAGTTTGATTATTTCATTCTTGCCCAGTTTGCCCAGCCACTTCAGAAGAGCAGTAGCTGCAGGGGAACTGCAACCATCTCTTCCAACAACGGCTGCTCCAAACAGGTTTACTTCCCAAATGCACATCCAGGCAGAAGGGAAAAATCCCAGCTTTGTGCTGTCAAAGGAAAAGCTAGAAAATGCTGCTTTGTTCAAAGCCATTTCCTCCAGAGGTCTCCAAGGACACTCATGGTCAGCAGACAGAGGTGCATTTCCTCACCTTCCTTCAAGCGGCTGCCAGGCGTTTCCTGCGTGAAGAAGCTCAGCTGGTGCCCTGAGTGAAGCCACCAGAATAGGCTGCTGTGACAGCAGTGGTTTGGATAACAAGCATTTAACCTCCAAAGTTCCTGGGCCAGCTATTCCCTCTTCCCAATACTCTACAGGCTCTCTGTAGGCCTGAAGTCTGCCTGGCTGTGCACAGGGAGAGCATCTGATGTGTGAGCCTGACATCTGCATCCCTACAAACTGTCCCACCTCTGCAGTCCCATTGTCTTGCCTTCTTCACAAACCCATGACTGATCTACACATTTCCAGTTCACTTTGGTTTCACAATTCAGGGTTTTGATCAGCTCTAAAGGGCCTGTAGTCACAGTGACAATATTGACCTCAGACAAGTCCTTTGCAGAGCTTTGCAGTCACAGGATCTGTCCTTGCTGCTCTGTGTCCAGAGGACTCTCAAACAACACAGCCTCATGCCCACACAGGTTTGAATGCCAGGATTTCCCTGCTGCAGACCAGCTTCAGTGTCTCATCATTTGTTATGAACACACAAAACCTCCTCAGAAATACCACTCATAAGTTATTTCTTAGTTTTCCTGCTTGCAATATGCTCTCCACTATCCACCTACATGTCCTGCATGGCAGAAGTAGGAACCTGAAATAGCTGCCTGGGTAGGTAACACAGTAGGTGTTAGTGACAAAACAAAAATAAATATAGGGGGAAAAGAAACCCATCATTTTTTTCCAGTCACCTGATGAAAGGTTTTAAGAACATATGCTTTAACACTAGAGATAAACCATTGCAGCACCAGGAAGTACCACGGCACAGCCCCAAGCCAAGTCACTTGTTGCTGACACATCAGGTCAGATACGTAAAAGCTTGTGGCAAAATGTTTGAAAAGGCAAAGCCACAAACACAGAAACCACTAAAGATATGGGTAAGAGCATCTTGGTTTAAAGTGTTGAATTCTTTAGCTCACATTCCTCTCGTTTAAGCCTTTGTATAATGTGCTACATTTGATCCTTTCAGAAATATGTGCCTTGCTCTAAAAAACATCTTTAAGGTGCAACAAATACCAAAATAAAACAACAAAAAAAAAATCAACAAAATCATCCGATTGTCCAGTTAAACTAGATCCTGCAAATAGCAGTTAAAGAAAGCAGCTTTGTTGGTCCAGCTGAGAATGTGAAACAAACAGTATGACTGGCAAGAAAATTAATAAGCACAGACAATACATCATATGTGATATTCAGATGGTGCTGTGGCAGCATCCCAGCAGTGAAACAGCAGTCATATTTCAGGACAACCTCCCAGCTCTGAGACACTGATGGGTGTAGGGAAAAACACTACCTGGACTGCATGATCTCAAGTGGGAAACTCCCTGCAGGGCAGAATAGCTTCCTCCACAGTGAAGTCAGCACAGGCAGACAGAAATACACATATTTTCTGTAGATAAGATCTCCTTACCCAGAAAGATATTTTCGTTACAGGCCGGACAATGATTCCAGACTGAGAATTTTTTCCTCCCTTTTCTGCTTTTCCACATCCTACATACAGCTGTAACAATGCTTTGCTTTGCCTGTAGGACATGTGCAAGATTCCCCTTTAATGGCTGCTTGTCACAGGGCACAAGAAGTACATCTGACACCAGTTTTAAGGGAACAAGAAAGCCTTTGCCTTACTCTGCCAGCAGCTGAAAAGCTGCTGCAGTTTGCTGCACTCAATAGCTCCAGGACCAAGCATGGTCTCAACAAGACATTGTAATGCTAGGGTGGAAACGTATATTTCTGATACACGGATGAAAGAAACAGCATTTGTTTAGCAGAGGTGGTGCCTGGCTAAGGAATACAATGGGCCAGACGTTCCCCAAGCCCCCGGCCGGGGGGCGGGCACTGAAGCAG
>JAOEGS010007995.1:5304-17980 GCA_025447755.1 Corythornis vintsioides
ATCCTGCTCTGGCAGGGGGTTGGACTAGATGATCTTCTAGGTCCCTTCCAACCCCTAACATTCTGTGATTCTGTGAGTCAAGATAAATATAATGCAATGTAAAAATAAATAGAAAAATATACTTGTGGCTAGCAAAGACTGAAAACCTTCAGATATAATTTGATAGAATTTAAATTCATCTCACCCAAATTAGGAATCCTCACATACAGTGGCTGAGATTTTCAAGCAATGTAAGGAATCATTGCCACTCCTCCAGAACAGCAGTAATTTTACTTTAATGGGACACTTGACAAAGTTTCCATTGCTTGTATAATTAAGTAAATAAAGTGGTTTATTCAGAAAAGAAGGTTTTAAGCAGAAGCAAACAGGAATGGCTGCCAAGCTGCCCCAGCTCCACTCCCCTTGAAGTCAGGAGAGGGAATGCCATCATCCCCTTTAACCACAACAGAAATATGCCAGCTAATTAATAAAAACACCTAGCCCTCAAAACCATCACTCACCCTCATCCTAATCCAGTTTTTAATTTTAAGATTCAAGATTCTTTTCAAACACCTGCCAGTAGCCTCACAAAACCCAGAGCCTTTTCAGGTGAAAATGGGAGCTGGGAAATGCCACCCTGCCACAGATCACTCAAAAACTGAATTTTCCTTCTGCTGTGAGTTCTGCCTGCAGAGTTCATGCTGTCTGTGTGTGTGCTAATGGGAACATTCCCAGGTCACAAGCACACAAGCAGCAAACCAAATGCTATTAGCTATTTATCCTGTTACAAGAATTATGTTTAAATACCTCAGTGCTATTTCTAATCCGTATTTAATAACGTGGCAAGGTGCCAGCTGAACATTCTACACGGAGACAAAAATCTGATTCCCTGTAAGAATTCAGAGAGGATATTACTTGTAACAAAAGAGCATTATATTCTCAAATACGTTATAGGTCTGGGAAAAACAGATTAACTGGCATTGCAGTGACACATCCTGCTTTACACTTTACCATATGATACTTAACCTGTGACACACAGATGTGCTTTTCAGTCTATATGTAAAAATTATACACATATGTAAAGTATCTGTGATTTGTGTTGTAAACAAGTAAGTAAATTAGAAATAACTAAATAAATAAGCAATTTCATGTAGCTTCAAGGAGGAGGACACTGAAGGCTTGAGAAAGTAATTTGCCAATGATATTCCTAAATCTGATGTTTAAATGAAGAGGTGAAAGTGAAAGATGAAAAGAGGGATTTGGTTTTCTGCTTGTTTTTTTTTTTCCCTACTAACTCTTTGTGATATTTTGGTCCAAGTTTCAAATAGTTCAAATGTCCAGGTAAAATTTTACATTAAAAAAAACCCAACCTGTCACCTCCAGTAGGGATTGACAAAGACATGTCCTGAAAGAGCAGTAAAAACTGGGCATGAATACCAGTAAAAACCCATTAACTTGACAGGAGGGGGCTGGACTCTATTCCTTCCCTTCCTGGTATAAATTCAAATTGAAGACCATTCTTCATCCTGCTTTTTCCACCACCATCCACAGGTTATGGGAAACTGCAAGAAACACAGTACTGCTAATGAAAATAGTTTTTAAATAGAAATATATTGAATTGCTAAACTAATCAGTTATAACACTGATATTCCCCAAAAGAAGGACCATCCTTGAGGTCCCAGCCCCTGGAGTGCTGCTGGCAAGAAGGGCTGCTGGCTTTGCCAAGATGGGTGGCAGCTTGTTCATTTCTGGAGGCAGCAACCTGATCTCTTTAGATTTTAGGATATATTTGGATCCTGTTTCATCTGCCACCATCATGGAAGGAAACTTTTATACAAAACTCTCAGGTTCTGTAGCCTCTTTTAAAAAATCATTTTAAAAATGCCTAATAGGTAAAATGTTAATGATTGTCCAAGACACAAATGTGTCTGAAATCTGAGTAAATGTTTAACAAAGTTCTAACCATGCCATTTGAAGAAGTTGGGAAAGGACATGCATTAGTGACTCCAGTCCTGCTGCAGTTTAGTTCATTCTGTAACACTTATATTTCCACTCTATTTTGAATATTCAAATATATGCTAAAAATTCAGCATCTGGAAAAAAAAAGAAGATGGGAAATTTCTTCTTTTCCATCTCTGCTTGTCTGCATCTCCATGTCTCACATCCCACCAACCCCAGGCTCCTGGCAGGGACGAGGCTGCAATGGGCACCCTCCAACAGTGGAGCTGGTGGCAGGTTGTACAAGCTTCTGCTGTTTGCTTTGAGAAGCTAAATATTTTTTTTCTGAAGGAATTCAAACACTTTCCTTTAGTTGTGACAAGACTGAAAGCAGCTGGAATGGAGCCCTTCGACTTGTTCAGCTTTATCAGTAAATAATCAGACATTGCAAGTGGAAATGCATACAAGTCCTTATCACTGTGTGACATTTTATTATCTGAGCGAGGGAATAATCATGTAACCTTCACATGACATTTACTTATGCTCCTTAAGCAGAATCTGAGAAACTTGATTTTTTTTTCAACAGAAACAGTAGGACCTTTTTAGGGGAGTTTAAGTCACTATTAACAACTTCCATTCTGACTTCTGTTTCACAGTATTTAAATTAACTTCTAAAAAACAGCCAGCAACATCATTCTGCATGGATCTAAACTGTAAGACAGGCCAAAACAAATAGTCTGTGGGATGACTAACCCTGGCTGGTACCAAAGTGAAGAGCCCAAAAAGGCAGAATTGTCTGTGGGAGCAGAACAATCACAAGGCTGCCTAATCCTCTTGCTGTGATCAGGACAGAAAACTGCTGGAGAGAACTGATTTCAAATGGAAGACAACAGGGAAGGAGAAGTTGGGTTAGCATTTAAGACATCTAATAAATAGAATTTTCCTTTCTTTTTTTTCCTTTTAAAAAAATATTTTTACTGTTAGGCATGCTAATAAAATCCAAATCCAGATTCTCAAGTGGACTGGGCATGATTTTTTATGCCCATGATAGGAATGGGACATGATACCTTTTAAACTTTTGATTTCCTACCATATTCTATTTTCCCCAAGCATGTGGGTAACGTGTCTTATTCCATGAGGAATTCCAAAACCCATGGAAACCAGAGGCAACAGTATACAATTTAAAATCTACATATTGCTACAATAACAGCAAATAAACCACATTATCTTACCATCATGTTGCTGGATATTACTGTCTCCTTGCATTTCATCTTTATGATGCAGTCTCACTTGGCAGGTAATTCTAAATAGACAGTTGAGATTGTTTAGATTTGACAATCTAAATTGTCAAATTGAGAGCAGGAATAATTCTGCAGCTCTGTGTCTCTGTTACTAGCTCAGGAGAGGGATGCACACTAATCTTCCACTTAAGCTCCATGGAATATCACCACCTCAATCACTCCCATCCCACTGCAGTGTCCTAAGTACAGGGCTAATGAAGAAGTTGTTTCTGCTGCTTTCAGCCAGCAATACAAGCCATACCTTAGGATTGAATCAGGGAAGAAGCCACAGTTTAGTAAAGGGCTTAAATAACACACGACTTTAAGCTTGTGCTTTAAGTAAAATTCATAGTGAGGTGCTTCACTGAAACAGTGAGCTGAGCATAAATAGAAATAGGAAAAAGTCTAGGAATGTAGCTTTGAAGATATTCACTTCATTTGATTTTTTTTTTTTGTCTAAAACAATACTGCAAACCACAGAGATCTGCAGTTGCACTGAGAATAAATAGGTGCTTAAGGTTTGTACAATCAAATGTGCAAGTGCAGTTTCAGGATTTCCAAAGCATGGACAAAAAGATGACTCAAAAAATTATGACTAGGTCATATTAAAAAAAAAAAAAAGCACAAGTTAGATGCAACTTATTTCTGATCATTTATGTCTATCTGTTGGTTTGTGGCTGTCTGGAACAGTTCAGTTGTGAGAACAGACACTGGCATAAAAACCAGAGTATACTAATGCTGCACTAAGTATCCCTCCAAGAGCAAAGTAGCCAAACTAATTTTGGTGTAGTTTTCTAATCTATTCTTTAGTTAACAGCTTCAAGGAATCCTGTTGCTTTTTAGTAGCCTTCAATTCTAAAAAAAAGTGACAATCTGAATGCCCAGAAGGGAAAGCATGAGAAGTAAAAGTGAAAAAGATTGCATGTTAAAAAAATAATTAAAAAAAAAAAGCATACCTCCTTCAGAAAATAAATTAATGAATTGGTCTCCTTGCCTTTCAAACCAAAGTCTCCTAAGCACAGTTTTATTGAAGAGTGCTGAAAGAACACTCAGCTCCCAGAAAAACTGCTGCAGGTGCACTCGGCACACACAATAACCTGAAGAGTTATGAGAGGAATTTGTAATGCCAGCTCCTCTTAAGCTGCATTAGGAAACTTGAAATTGCCATATTCAAGATGAAAAAAAAAATAAAATTAAATAAATGAAAGAGCTGAGAAAGGGCAAATACCCATGGGAAAGGAGCCAGCTTCCTGCTTTGCATGACAGTCTTGGGAACAGATCCACAAAATGTCTTTAAACAAACACACCTCTGCTGCTTTGGTACTTTTTGTACAGCTGCCTGGAGTCAAAGAATCCCAATCACCATACAAATAGCTAATTAAGCAGCAGCCAGAAAAGTGGGGCTATGCTGGTGTTACTGGGCAGCCCCACAAGGGTCAGTCCTTGAGCAGCTTTGTTTTGATTCTGGTCTCAGCAACTAAGATTCTGGTCTCTAGCCTAAGTGGTGCTCGTGCTCTGCTCTAAGGGAAGGGTTTTTTTTCCTGAATGATCATTCCCTTGTTCTGGGGTAACTGCTCAGTGAAGAAGAAGAGAGGGAAGAAGGAAGAAGAAGAAGGAAGAAGAAGGAAGAAGAAGAAGGAAGAAGAAGAAGAAGGAGAAGAAGAAAGGAGGAGAAGAAGAAGAAGGAAGAAGAAGAAAGCATTGACCTTAGCAGACCAGCTAACCAGCTTCCAGATTCAACATCCACAAGGTGCCCTACAAGGTGCCAGAAATTCTTAGCTTCATTACCAGAGGCATTATCTGGATGACCTCTGCAAACATTTGACTTCAGAAAAAAAAAAAAAGATCAGAAAAATCAAGTATTACTATCTAAAGAAAAGATATGGTACATGTTGTTTCATGGGAAAATTGAAATCAAGCAAGCACCTAGTGAAACCCTCAAAAGAATTTTGATATGTTCTTGCACTTAACAGCCAACTCTTTATAATAATCATTGTGTTCCAGATCCCTAGCAGGGAAACTGCAAGATTTATCCAACCACTACCACTCTATCATGTGATTTTTGTCCTGTTGTGGGATTTTCTAATTTCTCTGTATTTCTATAGTGCTATTTAATCATGGCACAGCCCTATCTCTAGCACTGTGCACACAGCCAGCAGTTCAATCCCCATCTTGACCATTTACAGATAAATCAAAAATCAACAGGCAGGTGAAATGAACAGAAGACAAATAAATTGGGAAATGGAGAGGCAATAATCTCTCTGTGGTCAAATATAAGGATTTAGGAATCCCTAAATGCCAGAATTCACTCTGTCCCCCGTAGAAACCCACTCCTCCCCCTTTCCCCATCAAATTACTACTTAAGCACAGCATAATAATGTGCTTAATTAATACGTGCCCTTTAAGCCTCCTTTAAACCACACAGAAAACTTCCAGTCTCCATCTTCTCCTACACCCTGCTTCAAGTTTTATTTAGTCTGGAGAGATCAGAGAAGAGGGAATTGAAACACCTCAGGATGGTTTTTACACACAGGAATTTCA
This sequence comes from Corythornis vintsioides, assembly GCA_025447755.1. Lineage (NCBI taxonomy): Eukaryota > Metazoa > Chordata > Aves > Coraciiformes > Alcedinidae > Corythornis > Corythornis vintsioides. Next base: position 11,043 of record JAOEGS010007995.1, read on the forward strand.
CATCTGCTATTTCATCTCTGAACAGATGCTGTTTGCACACCAAGTTCACTGATTCTTGTGGGATTCCAGACATAAACTGGAAAAGTCTAAAGCTCTATGCTGTGAAATACCAGAAATTAGTTTAAAGGCTATTACAATTTGTCACTTTTTTTGTCCATTTCCCTCTGAACTAAGTCTTCTGTGCCCATACATACACAAACTGATCAATTACACTGCATGCTCCACTGCTGGGCAGTTTACTGTCTCTGAATGCAGGCTTGCAAACTTTGGGGCAATTACCTAAATATTGAGTATATTTCATGTTGGAAAAATCCTGGCACTGCATTTTATATAATTTCTTGTTTCACCCATCTCTACCAGCACAATCCTGAAGATCTTAAAATACCTGAGAAATCCTGATGTCACAAGTCACAGATAGCAATTCCAAACGGATTCCCACCCCTGCCCTGGATCTCAGCCCCACAAGCAAAGCCACTCAGTGCACGGAAAATGAGATTCCCCACATTCTCTTTCCGTTTAAACCTAGAGAAACCTCCAGTAACCCAGCACAGGGAAACTCTGGGAGAGACCACTTTGCAGGTCAGGTCTTCTCTGGGTTGAGCTTAATACTCCCAGCTCCTAGGGCCAAGGCAACAGGCAGTGATGCCCTTTAGCCACCACGTGGGAAGCCCCATCCCATCCTGCTTGTGTTCCTGCTTGAATGAGGAGCCAGAGGCAAGTGGATTTGGGGCACTAAAAAAACAAATCACCATAGCCAGGCTGGGCTTTTGCCTGACAGATTTAAATGCCATCCATCACAGGAGCTGCCTGGTGCCGCTGCAAGAAGGGAAGGTCATGAACCCAATTTCCCCAGCAGCCCCGTACACCCTACCTTGACAAAGAGGGAGATGTCATGCTCCTGCTTCTCCTCATCCTCATCTTCCTCCTCCAGGGCGGTCGGCGAGCCCGTCTCATCCACCTCATCCTCCACCCGGTCCTGCACGCCGTTCAAGCTCCGAGCTGGCGCATCCCACTCGTCGCCCTCGGGGCCCGGGGAACCGCCGCGTTGCCCCGCTGCCACCGCAGCCCCTGCCCCCGGGGCCGTGCTCCCCGCTCCTGCCACCGCCCGGGCCGCGGCTCCCCGCTCTGCCCCCAGCGTCTCCACTCCGTCCTCCCCGTCGGGGCCGCCCAGTGACTGGCGTCCGCCGTCGGCCTCACCTCTGGCCGTCAACGCTCCCTCCGCTTCCCCGTGGCTTTCAGGAGCCACCTCGCTCTCTGACGCTTCTTCGGGGACTAGAGAGGTCGGAGCTGCCTCCTGCAGTGCCTCTTCGGTTACCGTTCCCTCTGGGGATGCCTCCTGCACCGCATCTTCGCTGACTGGTCCCTCTGGGGATCCCTCCTGCACCTCATCTTCGCTGACTGGTCCCTCTGGGGATGCCTCCTGTACCGCAATTTCGCTGACTGGTCCCCCCGCTGCTGCTTCCTGCACCGCATCTTCAGGGGCTGTTCCTGCAAGGGCTGCCTCCTGCACCGCATCTTCGGTGATGGTCCCCGCCTGGGCTGCCTCCTGCACCGCATCTTCGGGGGCTGTTCCCGCAAGGGCTGCCTCCTGCACCGCATCTTCGGGTGCTGTTCCCGCCGGTGTTGCCTCCTGCACCGCATCTTCGGTGATCATCCCCGCCGGGGTTGCCTCCTGCACCGCATCTTCGATGACGGTCCCCGCCGGGGTTTCCTCCTGCACCGCATCTTCGGGTGCTGTTCCTGCTGGAGCTGTGGCCGCAGCCTCCTCGGCACCTGTCCCCTCGGTGACTGCCTGTCTCAGAGCTTCTTCGGGCTTTGTCCCTGATGGGGCGGTAGCCTCCGCCCCTTCGAGGTCTTGCCCCAACAGGGCTTCTTCCTTCACCGCCTCCTCAGGGTCTGTCCCCGCTGCCTCTTCGGGATCTGTTCCCGCTGCCTCGTCGGGGTCTGTCCTCCCTGGGGCTGTCTCCGCCACCTCTTCGGAGTCTGTCCTCCCTGGGGCTGTCCCCGCCGCCTCCTCGGGCTGTGTCCCTGCCGGGGCTGCTTTCCTTACCGTCTCCTCAGGCTCTGGCCCCGAAGGGGTCGCCTCTGCCTCTTCGGACTCAGTCCCCGTCGGGTCCACGGCCGTGTCCTCGGACTGTGTCCCCGCCGGGGCTGCCTGCTCGTAGTCTGCTCCCGTCGGGGCTGCCTCCTCCGAGTCGGTCCCTGTCGGGACCACCTCCGCGTCCTCGGGATGTACGCTCGCTGGCGCGGACATCTCGGGCGAGTCTAACCCGACAGCAGCCGCCACCGGCTCCCCTTCTGGCAGAACATCTCCCCCGGGGCTGCCCTCGTCGGCGTCTCGTTGCTCATTCCCCGCGCTCGGCTCTCCCGGGGTCTCCACGGCCACCTCGGGGGTGACGCTCCCCGTCTCTCCGCCTCCCCCTTGGGACACCTCCGTCGCGGTCGGATCTTCCCCGACCGCCTCCTCCCCGTTCAGCGGCAGCGCCTCGCCGACGGGAGACCCATCCCGAGGTTCCGCCGCCCCCTCGGGGGATACCCCGAGCCGCGGTTCCCCGGTCGCCGCCGCTTCCTCATCGCCTCCTTCTCCTCTCGGGACGTCGGTCCCCTCCGGCGGCGGGGTGCCAGGTGTCCCCGGGCTGTCCGCCATCCCGGCCTCCTCCGGGGCCGCTGCCCAAGAGCTCAGAGGGGCGGGAGCGTCCGGCGGCCGGAACAAGTGAGAACCAACGGCGCGTCCACCGGGGATCAGCGCCGGGCACCGACGGGGGGGGTGGGAACGGGGATGGCAGCGCCTGCGCACGGCCGGCCGCGGGGGATGGAGGGGGGCAGCTACAGGTGCCCGCGCTCCTCCTCCCGCACCTCCCTAGCACAGAGCAGAGCCAGAGAGTTTCTCACCCCTCGCTGTCCCAGAGCTCTCGCCCCGGTAAATCTCCGCCCCACCGATTTTGGCTGCAGCTGGCATGGGAGGAGGTGGCGAGAAGAGTGACCGCGATGGCATCAAGAGCTGCCACTCACTTACCTTCTTCCTTCATCCCGTTGCTCAGAGGGACTGGACTCTGAAAAAAGTGGCCAAAAAGCTTTCACCAGCACTTGAAGGGTGCCTGTGAGAAGGCAGGAGAGGGGCTGTTTACGAAGGCTTGTAGTCACAGGATGAGGGGCAATGGTTTTAAACTAGATAGATAAAGATGTTAGAAACAAGTTCTAATGGAGTCATTCAATGGAGTAATGATTGAATGGTTTGTAACAGATCCTGCTGTGCTTTTTCCTCAAGTATAGGAACAGACATTCTCTAATTCTGCTGGGATTGAGACCAAGCAATGCCATGTACAGGCCCTGGGTTCATATTGCTTCTCTAGCAGTCACCCTGCTGGTGCTTATCCATGGGGTCTCTGTGCAAGCAAGAGACAGAAAGAAGGCAATCAGAGAGCCAGGGTACAGGGTAAAGAGGGACTGTGGGCACAGTTCAGAGGAGAGTGGCCAGTCAGCCCAACATTGCTTGTTACTCTTCAGTGCTGTATTTGGAAATACACCATTAAAGTTATTTCTGTTCCAGTGAAATCCTGGACCTTTGGATATCTGTTCTGTGCTGTCTGCATTCAACACTCTTCCCCTCTATCTTAATTACTTAACAATTAATCTCTCCTGTTTCACACTCCTACTGTACTCTACCTTCAAGCTCTTTACACCCCATCTGTTTCTAAAACAGGCCCTCAGCTAATAAATATTATTTTCTCAGTTCAGCTTCAGGAAGGATTACTGCATACCTTCTTTATTTAAAAGATAAGTGCAGGCAATTAAATATCACAGATGTTAGACATTAGTGGACAACATGAAGATCCTTTTACAGTCTGTTAGTGAACAAGTCCTATCCCTGGGGGTTATCAATTAGGCTGTACTTGCTGGATTACTGTAACTTCTTTTCCTTCCCTGACTGTACAGGGAGTTGAAGTTTTTGCAGTCTAAGGTAAGGAAAAAATGACTCTTGCATCACAAAGGTCTCAGAGAGAGCCCTGCCCACTGGCCTGCCTAACTCATGGGATAAAGGGGTATTTGTGCATGGCTCTGTGACTCCAGTTCACAGTCCTTTGCAGTGCCAAATGCACAAATGCTAAATATTTGTTTGCCCCTAGTGCACTGGGGTAGTGGAAGTAGTAAGGCTGATTCTAAAGCAGACTAGATCATCCTTGACAAAAAACTACCTATTTCTCTAACACTGATGATACAGAATCCTGTGACTGGCTTGGGGGGACTATCTCTGCTGGACACAGATTAACTCATGTGAGATTAATCCTTCAACAGGTGATACCCTTGACAAGAAAATGGACAGTCAGCAAAATGTTTGCCAACACCTGATTACTTTTTCTTCGTTATTTTTCTTTCGTCTGATGGTTTAACTGGAATTTCCACAAATGACTTGTGTATAAAACATTATTTCATGTGACTGCCTAGTCATTTGTGGTGGAAAAAAAATCCCTACAACCAACTCCAAATTGTATTAGCATTTGTATGTAAGCCAGGTCTGTATTGTTCTGTTTAAGAGATGTTATTTCAACAATGGAAAAGACAGGTGGAGAAACATTATTGGAGGACTATAATTTTTACTACTTTCAAAATGCATGTAATTTTGATATCCTTGCCCCTGGTTTCTTAAACTTCTATCAAGAAATCGGTGTGGCTTTCTGCTGCTTCTTGGTTGGTAAGGTGTTCATTCCACCCAAACAGAATAAAAAGAGAGGCAGAGATGCCTTGCAGAAAATCTCAGCAGCCTGCTGCCTGCTGGGCGTGTGATGCCATCTGTATTTAGAGTTCTGAGCTTCCCAGCATTAAGCTGATTAGGGGCAATCGGCTCCCTCCCCAGGTGCTTAGAGGCAGTCTGCTTGGGAAGAAGGTAGGGATGTAGACATGCAAGGGGGGGAAAATCCTGGCTGCTGGCTTAGGAAGCAGAGAAAACCAAGCTACTTTTAACCAGGGCTGCAAAACCAGAGAGGAAGAGTAGGTGCACCTTCTTTCCAGATGCTATCCAGAAGTCCCTCTTCTTTCTGTTTCTTAGTTCCCTGGATTCCCAACATCCCACAGAGCTGCTGCAGGCACCAAAACAGCCTGCACTTAAATTCTGAACAAATCATTCTGCAGTGTGTTCCAAACAAAACAAAACTAAACAATATATATATACAATATATACATATATTGATATACAATATCAATAACAAAGCTTTCAAAAAATCAACTGCACTGCTTAATAATTTTTGGAAATACTTCAAATCTATTCCAAAAGAGTCTTTGACTTTCCCGTGCTGTTAACAGTAGGTCTGGCTTTAACTCTGGACCTGCTCTAATGCTGGACTACTCCAGGCTTCTGCTGAGGCTTTTGATTCCACTTGGGATCATCCTGATCAAACTTCCTTCACAGCCTCCCCCATGGCCATAACTTTCAAATGCCTTTCAAACATTGCTGTCCCCTGTCTCAGGAATCATTGCTCAGGGATGGGTGTGCACACACCACTATTTAAAGACGATCTTGATTTGCACGATTCAATAGGATTACTGATATGTTTAAAGCTAAGAGTCTTTGCAAGGATCTGGGGCTTATTAAGTAACTGTGATTTCATTATTGTCATCCTTATCATTCCTCCCTCCCTCTATTTTCTGACACATACTGTGGCACTGCATGTGGGGCCTCAGTTTTCAAAAGTGATGAAAATTCTACTGCATGTCATCTGCCCAAGGCATCTGAAAACTAGTTCTTAAAATATAAATTCTTTGGAGAAAAAAACACACCCTTACTTCTTTTGCAAGGTGTCCAGGACATATTTATGCTCAAAAATAAATAGATAAACTCCATACAGTGTTCCTATGTTATAAATGCTCCTTCTTCACATTGATCTTGTTTACAAAGTTGTATTTAAATTCCTAATTAGATCCATCAAAACATTTTACTGTGGAACTTGGAAATAACTCAAAAGCTTTTTCTAAGGTCCAAAAAACTTTCTTCACTTCTAATAAAGTGTTGAATTTTTCTTGAACTCCTCTATTATTTTCATTGCTATTACATCAAATTGTAATCTATTCTAAATTAGTTTCCTATTTCATTGTACCTTTAGCATCTTGAAATAGTTTTCCTAATCACAGTTGATCTGATCTTTTCATATTCTCACATGTGTTTTAAAATTCAGTTTATCTTTCATAGCTCTTAACAGCTTTTTTTTTCCTCATGTAAAACAGTTACATTCTGTAACATTTCTACTTGAACTTGGCTTTTAATAAAATTCTTCTTTGCAAAACTCAGAGAACTTGTTTTTCTGTAATTACAGATTTTGTAAATAAAACTTAGACTATTACAAAATAATCATACAACTATTTGTGGTAATACCTAGATAGTATAAAAATAAGTTACACGTGCAATCAAGAGGTACACTGATCATTTGTCTTTATTACCACTATGGCAGTATTTACAGATTGACTGCTACACTTACTGTTGAAAAAACAGGTCTTTATGTAGTTAGCTATAAATTAATATATATTTTTTTATTTCCACATATTTTTCTTAAATATACACTGTAATAATAGCCTCGAAAATAGATTTTCATATCATCACTAAAGAAAATAGATGTTTTTTGCAGCGTTGTAGTGAGAGTCTGGAAGAGGTGATTTCCAGAGGTCTCTCAACCCTACTTGCCTTTTGCTTAATTTGAATGTGGAATTTCCACATCTATGCAGGTTGGCTTTTTTAATTGTTGTTTTTTCCTGAGGGGTTGTTTAATGAAGGTGATTTTGGTGTGTAATGCTCCAGAAGTGATGACAAAGGGTAGGAAACCACTGAAAAAAGCAAGCCTTTGGATAGAATTATGCACAGTTTGTTCTGAATGTCCTTCCTTCCTTCCTTCCTTCCTTCCTTCCTTCCTTCCTTCCTTCCTTCCTTCCTTCCTTCCTTCCTTCCTTCC
>JAOEGS010007996.1:8383-19368 GCA_025447755.1 Corythornis vintsioides
TCCCCTCCAGTCCTGGCACTGCCCCACAGCCTCAAAAGTCCCTCCCCAGCTTTCCTGGAGCCCCTGCAGATCCTGGAAGCCACAAGAAGGTCTCCCCTTATTTTAACATTTATGGTGTGGGATTCCCACTATAAATATTGTGAGGCTGGTGATGAAATTTTTTCTGTTCTTATTCTTCCTCCCACTTGTTTGTAACAGGCCAAAATGTTCTCTCTTAATAAGTGTGGCTTCAGTTTCAGGATAATTTAAAAAAGAAAATCCTTTGTTCTAATGCCACATTCAACACTGTAAGGAATATGTATAATGCTAAATATTTACTGAGAGTGGGAATAAATTTACTGCACATGTTCAGTCAGGCCAGGCCAGTTTTGTAATAATCTTTTCATTTAATGAGGTTCTAAAGTACTTCAGCTGTGCAGCCTTAATGATGCATTTAGTTTTAACCAGGCTCATGTGCTAACGAGCCAAAAGATGGCATCAAAAATACATAATGAACTGATTTAATGTGGAAGCTGTGGCTGTGGAGCTGAGCTGAGACTGGGAGAGACCCAAAGCCTCTTGATCAGACAAGCCCTGGCCAATGCTACAAAGAGCTGCTTTCCTTTGCTGCTCTGCACTGAAGGGGGCTGGGGGGTGAGCACAGTTAGCAGAGAGGTGCCATTAACTGCTGCCTCAGCAGCACTGCTGTTAATGGTTCCTGTCACACTAAGAAAGACAAATTCAGTATCATGTGCAGTCAACAAATCCACAAATTAGTAACTCTCAAGTGGCTGCACTTGCATCCCTTGCCATAAAAGAAAATGGTGTATTAGGACTGTTTTAGGAAACTGAAAACTCTGGGAATTAGGGATTGAAGTGCTGCTTCTCCAGGGCTTGAGTGGTTTGGGAGAAGGAGTTTGGGCACAGGACCAGGGAAATGCATCCTCAGGTGCCAGCTCTGGGGGATATGGGGCTGTGATCTCACCTCAGAAAGTACAAAGCAGATACAGATCAGTGTGGGATTTAATTTTCTTTTCCTTTAAGAATATTTAAGACCTTTTTCTCTATATCCACACAGCAAGATAATACCAGAGCCTACTCTCTCACCCCTCTGTCTCCTCTACCTCCCTCTTGCTACAGTCCTGCTGCCCCAGCAGTTATCTGGGAGGAAAAATCCAGACTGGTATGAATCAGAAATTCTGCTGGATGGGGAACAGTCAGACACAAAAAAAATCTCTTCCCTGCTGGGATAAAAGTGGAGAGTTGAGTCCTTAGCCATGGTGAGGCAATGGCTCCAGTGCACTGATCTCTGCAGGTGGCCGCTGGCTGGGGGCTCAGGACCTTCTTCTGCCCTTACTCTGTTTGCTGATGTGAGGAGAAACCACTTGGCTTGTTGTCTGGTATGTGGGGAGAGCTCCTTGAAGGCACAGGTTGGAATCTTTGGATTACCCAAAGATGAAGCCACTTCTCTAGGTGTGTTTTAATCCCCCCTCTCTACACTGGGACAGAAGGAACCAGGGCTGGTTTCAAGGCTGTCCCACCTTCACCAGGTTTCATTGTTTGACTGAAGTGTCTCAAATGGCATTTGCCTCAAATTCACTGTCAGCTTAGTGCTGAGAACAGCTTCAGGAAGGATGTTTAGGCAGCTGTGTCCCAAGCTATAGGTGGATAAGGCATGAGTTTCAGGTAAGGTGTGTGGGAAAGTCCCTGCACACTGAGGCTGTGATGGACAGTGTTCATAGAATCATGGCATGTTTTGCATTGGAAGGGACCTTAAAGATCTTCTAATTCCAACCCCCCTGCCATGGCAGTGACACCTCCCACTAGACCAGCTTGCTCAGAGCCCCATCCAGCCTAGATTTGAACACATCCAGGTTTGGAGTTTCCAGAACTTCTCTGGGCACAGTATCTCACCTGTTTCCAGTGTCACAAAACCATCAGAGTGAAGAATTTCCTTCTTATTTCCAATCTAAACCTAACCTCTTCCAGTTTCAAACAGTTACCCCTCATCCTATCACTCCAGACATTGTAAGAAGTCCCTCCCTAGGTTCCTTGTAGCCCCTCTTCAGATCCTGGGAACTACAAGAAGGTCTCCCTGGAACCTTCTCCAGGCTGAGCAACCCCAACTCTCTCAGCCTGTCCTCACAGGAGAGGTGTTTCAGTCCTCTGAGCATCTTTGTGTCTCCCCTCTGAACCCTCTCCAACAGACCCATATCCTTTTGTGTTGAGGTTCTTCTTCAGAAAGAAGGTGCTCTGCAGGTGTGGATTGAAAATACAGGGATTTTCCTTGTTTTCTTCTCTGCTTTGTGATGTTAAAATAGCACAATAAAGCCAGCAGAGAGGATGAGGAGAGGAAGGTGACTACCATGGGCTGGGAAGGGGTTGGTGGTGAATCCTGCAAAGCTGGTCTCCAGCTCTGCTGAGCTTCAGTGGGGTTTTTCTTCATGGAATGAGATTTTGAAGGCTCTCACGGTAACCTGTTTCCCAGAAGCAATGCCATTCTATATGAACTGCAAAATAACAGCTAATGAGCTCCACTGCAGAAATAAGAAATGATGACCTGAAAGCAATAGCATAATAAAGCTGCAGCAGATGCAGGCTGTGGTGGGGAGCCCAGCACTGGACGTGCTTCTGAGGGTGTTTTTCAGAACCTGGGTGGTGACTACAGGCTATTGGAGCAAAAATCATACACATCCTCATTAATAACTCCAGGGATTAGGGCCCGTGGTCTGGAATAATAGCCTGCAAAATGTCATTTTCTCAATACATGCTATGCTTGAATGATGGGAACGTGCAAAATTAACCATGTGAGTTTTCTGTTTCAAGACTTGTAAAATATTTACTGCTGTGGGCAAACTCCTGTGTGCAATGCCTACAGAACAGGCCTTTAAACCCAGCCATTTCTGGCTGAAATACCAAGAAGAGCCATGCTTCAGTGCACACCCTGCTGAATGCTTGGGCTGACGTTAACATGGGACCTGTGTGTGCAGCAAGTATATGGAATTTAGCCCAAATACTGCAAGATGACTTATTAATGAGAGTTTGTTAATCTGCTTGAAAAACTCTGACAACAGACCACTTATGGCTGCTTCCCTTAAATGCTGTGGGACTGGAAGATCACAGGGTCATACTTACCATTTCTTGGCCTCTTCCAGACCCTGTAGGTGGTTGGAAGGTGTAGGTATGTCTTCTAAATCCTGCCTTTGGATCATTAAATCCCTTGGTTTATGACACTGAATCTGTCATGTGCCAGTTGCCATGGCACAGAACTTGTCTCAATCCCATATGCACCAACTCTGCTACTTCATGTAGCTGGTTATTGAAGTTTTTTTTTTGCAGGGCTATAAGCACTCTTTTGAAAGTTACTTGGATTTCTTGGAGGTGTGACTTAAATACAGTCTAAGGATTTAAAGCTGGGTTGCACACTAGTGTTTTACATGCCAGGGTGTTAGTGATTGACTTCATTTATGTAGAGAATAGTCACCAGGCTTTATCTTGGCAGCATCCAAATCAGATGCACAGCTTCTCCAAAGGATGTTTTCAGAGATAACACTAAAAATAGATGCTCACAATAGGACCATATAATAAAATACCATAATATACCTGAAATCCAGGAAAGAAGATGCTTCACAGAGCAAACACATAGAATAGGGCAATCATGTTTCATGGGAGAAAATCTGTTCTGGAGGAGCAGTTCAAAAAGGAGCCAGGTGAGAGTCAGTTTCCACCATGAGCAGCATTAACAACAGATATTTCTGCAGATGAGAGGGAAATGGAACAAATGTCTGGGGAGAATGGAGGGGACATTTCATAGAAACTGGAAGAATTTGCACTATAATTTGCATTATCTGCCCTTAAGGCAAGATGGTTGTTACTGGTCTTGGCTGTCTTTGTGCTGAGCTTGCAAATCCTTTGACAGGGGGTCTTTGCATGTACAGCTTCTATCACAGTAAGCCACTGGGCCCAGTGGGGCCACAATGGAAATGGGAGCAGCAATCAAGTGTCTTTGCCCTCAGTTCTGAGCCTGAGATGCTCTGTGCTCATCTCTGGAGCCAAGTGACATTGCTGTTGCCTTTGCTTTCAGGTTTGAACCCTGTGGTCTTCATTTCTGCTGCAGCTGGTGTTGGTGTATAGTGGCAAGTGAAGAGGTTTACAAGGAGGGGTGAGAAGGGGCTGTCCAGGCTAATTGGAGCCCAATAAATAGATATTTCTAAGTCAGAGTTGCAAGACAAATGTTTGAGATGGAAGATAAAGGTCTTTTCCTCCTGCTCCATTTCCAGCATTTCAGCACATTCCTATTGAAAAGAATCAGTGTTCCTGGTGCTTTCTGTGCTGTTCAAGGTTTCTCTGAGTTGATGGCTTGTTGAATACAGAGAGATCCCCAGAGCTCTGCCTGTAAGTCACAGAGAGCAGGAGTGAGCAATATTAGGCTATAGCCATTGCCAGTTAGAAGCCCATTCCCATGTGAAGGTGATTAAACCTGATTTTACTACGTGTTTTATGGCTGAAACTTTCTGAATTTACTATTTACAGTCAGATCTCACAAAGCAACAGAATGGATTCAAAATCACTTTGAAGACATTAGAGGACAACTTGCTCTCTCGACTGTCATCTGCATCTGGGAACTTCCTGGAAGACACAGCACTGGTGGAGAACTTGGAGATCACTAAACAGACAGCTGCAGAAATTGAAGAGAAGGTACAAGGACAGTGATAACCTAGAGGAAAAACATCTATGTGCTGTTATCTGTGAGGATTTCTGGGTGGAAATTACTCTGCCCATGTCTGCCCCTTCTGCTGACTAGAGAATAGAAATGGTATAAATTAAAGTGCTCTCCATTCTGGACATCTTCAGGCCATTTAGTTCTTCGGAGCTTTTGTATGTTAAATGGCCTATTTAAAACCAAGAGAAAATGTCAGTGCCTGATGTAAAGACAATAAAATTTACACACTGTATCAGGACAGCTTTAAGCTGTGCCAGAGTAATCCTGAATACATCACACTCCCTAATTAAGATGGCTTTTAGTACTGACCAGGGACTGGAATCTGTAGAGTTTGCAATCTGGAGTAAATCTGCAGGAGCTGGGGTATTTCATACCCTTCTGTTCCTTACAGAGTAAATCAGCACTGGTATTGGCTGTGTACTGTGAACATTGGCCTGCACCTCTTCACCTTGCTGGCTGAACAGGGTTAGCTACATGCACAGTGGTTTACCCAGGCCACAGAGGGAAACTGAGATGTGTGGTGGTCGTGCCAGGATGGTGACAGGACCCCTGTATGGCCATTCTCAGCTGCTTTCACCTGCAGTCCTCCCATCTTCACACCCCACACTTGTCCTCCCCCAGCCCACTCTCCATGCTGACTGGGTAAGTACCCATGTGCTGGGATCAGCCTGAAACTGCCTCTCACTTTCAAGCACCTCAGTGACCAAGGAACTACATGATCCTCCACATGAAAACCCAGAATTATTTCTGCCACACATTAGTGCACATCAGTTGTGTTCAGCTCCCTAAGGAGGGTTTTGAATCCTGTTGTTTGAATCCTGATTTCTTGACCTGGCAACCTTGGCTCCCTGTTGAAGTAGCTGTCCTTGAAGTGCTTCAAGTGCAACAAATTGAAGTTGTAAAGATGGTCACTGCCAGGTCTGTGACAACAGGGATGAATTTGGGAGTTTGCTCCTGTTTTTTTTATGAGTTTGGTACTGGATTGGCAGGTTTGAGGTGCCCCAGACTGATGTGCTCACATCAGCTCAGGTCACAGCAGAGGCAGACCCAGTGGCATGTGTTTCTGTGGGGACTGTCATGCCCTGCTGGCTTGTACAGCACATGCTGAGCCCTTTTCTGCCACATCCCTGTTGCATGGCTTGCTGAGATGGCAGGATCAGTCACTCTATGTGACTGCCCAGAGCCAGAACATAAACCAATCCCCAGGAGGCTGGAGGATGTCACTTCATGCTGCTGAAGTGTGATGGAAGAATGAAAATAACTGAGATGATAATGGAGTGATGTATCTGCCAGAAGGATTTTCACCATGTCCATCACAGCAGACACCTGGCCAGAGAGGTAGGGGTGTGTTAAATGCTGGTGAGGGAAGGCAGAAAATAGCTGTTATAAATGAGCAGCTCCCAGCCTTGGGGGAATCTGCCTCGAGAGAAACACCAAGTCTGTTCAGTCCTGTGTTATTAATGACCTACACAGGAGGGGGGCAATTAGCAGGAGAAACTCACTGATGAGAAAAACCATTTTGGTTAGTGAAGAGCAGGGATCCTGGTGAGGAACCTGGAGGGGGGTCAGGAAAACAGGATTGGGCAACAAAGTGATAAATGCAGTTAAATGGGGAATGTGCCAGAGGAAGAGGGATGCTGGGAACCACCATCTCAAGCCTGTCTGCCCTGCAGTCACATGAGGGTTGCCCACAGATCAGCCTGACATCTTTGTCCAGATGTCAACCCTCACCTGGGCTGCTTTCCCAAAGATGTTTTCACAGTGATTTTGTTCTGTTTTCCTCTCAGGTCCAGGAGTCTAAGGTGACAGAAACCAAGATTAATGAGGCCAGAGAGCATTACAGACCTGCTGCTGCACGAGCCTCTCTGCTCTACTTCACCATGAATGACCTCCATGCTATCCACCCCATGTACCAGTTCTCTCTGAAGGTACTGTCCTCATGGCTGCAGGAGGCAGTGGCACTGCTGCTCCCTCTTACTTTAAAGTAATTGGCTTGGGCTTCTTGGGGATATTTGAACTCCCAGAGAATAAAAATGGTGACCTAACCTAAAGTGTTCAGATAATTTGGCTTTGTGAAAAATATTTCCTGTAGTTTATTTCTTTGTGGGTCTACTTAACATATATTTATTTTATGTCATGGTAGCATTCAGTGCTCCCTGGGTAATGTTTGTCCAAAACTCCTCACAAACACTGAGCAGTGAACACCCTCTGCTCAGTGTGTTTGCCCTGCAGAGACCCAAGGAGGACTGGACTGGATGACAAATGAAAAGGTCCCTTTCTGTTTAGTTCTGAGTGTGGGCCAGCATCTCTACTCAGCTCTGAATTTCCCAGCCAGTCCACCACAGGTGGGCTGATGGGGATCAGGTTAGAGGAGCCTTAATTAGCTTTTTGCTATTTTTTTTCCAGTTTTTTAGCAAATTTTTTAGCAGTCCCTTGCTTCATCAGTTAATCTTTATATTTACATTGGTTCTGTACCTGTGATGTCATCAGGGTTATGATGCTTATGTAGATATTTCATAAGTTAACAGGAATTGCCATAGCCTTTAACAATTATCCAATTGTCCACAATTATCCACAGACCCAGCTATCCCACATGACATGCTATTGAAACACTGCAGAATTCTCTAGACCACTCATGTCCCTCTGAGACCATTTCCTCAGGGGTTTATTGCCACCTTCTGTACAAAAGACAAGTCTTCCTCCCATCTCAAGAGGATGGGGGCCATCTCTTTTCAGCAGTGCCTAGAGATAGTACAAGGGGCAGTGGGCACAGACTGGAGCACATGAAATGCCACCTCAACATCAGGAAAACCCATTTTTTTAATAAATAAAAGACCTTTTTTATCACAAGAAAAAAGTGTTTTGGGGAATGGAGGGTTAAATGAGATACCATTGTCCTCTAGAACTTCTTCCAAATGATTTCTTACAAGTGACCTGGAAAAAGTAACTGAGAAGTGAATACAATCTTTTGAGCCTTGTCCACAAAGAAGCTTTTATTTTTGATATCTGCAACACACATGTTGAAATGATTTTACCAGGAGAATGTACAGAATACTTCAAAAGGTATGCAAGGGTGAGCTTTGAAAGCTTCATTTCTCACACATACATAATGGATATAGGAGTTTCTGAGGCTTCACTTTTCATCTCCATCTTCTGTATTTTGTTTGTTTTATGTTTTCCAGTTAACATTAGCAATGTGTATAAATACATAGAAAATTATTGGGCAAAATGTTTTTCTGTAATAAATTCTGATGACAGATCATAAAGCATTGTGTAAAGATGCACAGAGATGATGTTAAACTACTTACTACACAGCTAGAAGCCCATTATAAACTAGAGCACACCAGATTTATATGCTGCTCTGCAGAATGTTTTAACACAATTTAAAGAAATGTTGAGCAGGAAGATGCATTCTGCAGTTATTTAATAATGCAGGAGGTATCAGTGCTACTTTAATTTGTTGGGGCATAACTTTTCCTTTGTAGAACCCAGAAAATAATGCTGCCAACACAGTGCTGCCTTGTCCAGTTGGTGATATTCATTTGTATTGGCCTTGTAGGCTGAGTCCCAGGGGAACCTCTGCATTGTTAATCAGGATTTAGGCTTTTTTTCCCCCTTTTTCTTTTTCCAGTTGCATTTGATAATTGTTTTTCTTTGCATGGCTCTGAAAATTTTCTGTCTTTTCTCATTTAGATCAGAACTGTTGTTATAAGAATCCTTAAGATCTTATATAAGAGTGTCATTCTTGAAGCATGCACCCATCCCCAGTGGGATATCACTGACTGGTTAATCCCACTTCCACTCCAGATGAAGTCCTACCTGCCTTTCTCACCTAGTCCTCTGCAGAATCCAGGCAGTCAATTACTCATGGGATTTTTTTTTTGGTATTTAGGAGAGTTGCATTTTTTTTTTAAGTGGAAATATTTGTGGAAATCCTATAGGAATTCCAATATGTTTTGCCTCAACATTTGCAGAGGAAGTGGACTAGGAAAACCCTGTGAGAGGAGACATTTGGTAAGAGAAATGTTTCCTCTATCTTCTCAAGCCCAGGAAATCACAATGTGACAGGGAATGACATCACTGCCTGGCTGTATGTTCCTGAAAAAGCAGCTGAAGGGAGATAACAGGGTCTTATCTCTAGTACTCTGCCTCCTGGAGCTGGTGGGCCACACTGCTGGGCAGATGGCAATGCTTTGTTTGTGGCCCCATAGATCATAAACTCATAGAATCACAGAATATTTTGGGTTGGAAGGGACCTTTAAAGGTCATCTAGCCCAATGCCCTGCAGTGAGCAGGAACATCTTCAACTACAGCAGGCTGCTCCAAGAAAGCCCCATCCAACCTCACCTGGAATGTTTCCAGGCATGGGGTGTCAATGACCTTTCTGGGAAACCTGGGACAGGGTCTCATCACCTCCATTGTAAAAAATCTCTTCCACTTAAGAGTAAGTGGATGTCTTCCTCATATCTAATCTAAATATCCTTCTTTTAGTTTGAACTATTACACTTGCCTTGTTGCAACAGGCCCTTCTAAAGAGATTGTCCCAGTCTTTCTGATAGGAGGCCTTTGAGTACTAAAAGGCCACCACAAGAATACAGTATTTGAGTTGGGCTCACTTATTGCAACACTTCAGGGGATACCCAGGAGCATGTAAGAGCATCTAGAAACTATTGGTGTCCTTCTGTACTCTTTGATGCCCCTGTACCCAGCACTGGTGAGGCCACCCCTGAGCTCTGTGTCCAGTTTGGGCACCACGATACAGGAGGGACATGGAGGTGCTGGAGAGGGCACAGAGAGGAGCACCAAGCCTGGTTAGGGGACTGGAGAACATGTCCTGTGGGGAGAGGCTGAGGGCACTGGGGTTGTTTAGTCTGAAGAAGAGGAGGCTGAGAGGTGACCTTGTTGCTCTCTGCAGCCCCTTCCAGGACTCTACTCCTCCTACCCAGTGCCAGGAGCAGGGGAAATGGCCACAAGCTGCTCCAGGGGAAATTCAGCTCAGAGCTGAGGAGAACTGTCTGCAGTGAGAGCAGTGAAACATGGGCAGGGGTTGCCCGGGGAGGGGGTGGAGTCCCCATCTCTGGAGGGGTTCCAGAGGCAGGAGATGTGGTGCTGCAGAGCATGGGCTGGTGACCATGGCACTGTTGAGTGGAAGGCTGGATTTGATGATCCTGGAAGGCTTTTCCACCCTTATGATTCTCTGTGTCTCTCCACCTAGGCATTCAGCATTGTGTTCCAGAAAGCCATTGAGAGGGCACCACCCAGTGAGAGCCTTGCTACACGTGTGCAGAACCTCACTGACAGCATCACCTTCTCCGTGTTCCAGTACACAACCCGGGGGCTGTTTGAGTGTGATAAACTCATCTACACTGCTCAAGTTACCTTCCAGGTAGGCATCAGCATTTCATGCAACTTGTATGCAAAGGCAAAGCTCTTGTCATGCAGAGAAAGCTCAACCTGTCACAGCTGGGGCCTCCAGCATCAGAGCACTGAATACAAGGAATAGGGATCTGATTTGCTTAGCATTTCTTGCTGAAAACAGTCCCAGGTGCTGCTGTGTTTGATATGCACTACACTGACAAATGGTTGGTTAAGTAATACATGCTGAAGGACCTGGAAAAAAAAGGCAAGGCAAGCTGGTCTGGAAGGCCAGTTTTATCCTGGATTGGTGGACTGAGGCCAGTCATATGGGCTTCAACAAGGTGAAGTGCTGGGTCCTGCACTTGGGCCACAACAACCCCCAGCAGTGCTACAGGATTAGGAGGGAGTGGCTGGAGAGCAGCTGAGCAGAAAGGGACCTCTGAACATGAGTGCTGTGTCCAGTTCAGGGCACAACAGTATAAGAAAGACCTCAAGATGGCAACAAAGCGGGTGAAGGGTCTTGAGAATGTCTTGTAAGGAGCAGATGAGGGAGCTGTGGTCGTTTAGTCTGAGGAAAAGGAAGCTGAGAACCTCATTGCCATCCCTGTTGGAAGAGATGCCAGGCACACTTCAGATGCTTTTGCCCTGTAGGCAATAACAAGACACAGTCTAGGATCTGTGACAAGGAGACAACAAGCTCACCCTTTCCAGCACTGCTCTTTTCTGCCCAGAGATGGTGTTCAGGGTTCTGGAGTCTGTCTCTGAGCCTGCAGAAGGCTGGCAGTGTAGAATCATAGAGTCATAGATATTAGAGGTTGGAAGGGACCTAGAAGATCATCTAGTCCAAACCCCCTGCCAGAGCAGGGTCACCTAGACCAAGTCACCCAGGAACAGATCCAGGTGGGTCTTAAGTGTCTCCAGAGAT
>JAOEGS010007997.1:0-11999 GCA_025447755.1 Corythornis vintsioides
TTCAGTACAGAAGTACTTCTTAGATCATATATAGAATCATAGAATCATTCAGGTTGGAAAAGACCCTTGGGATCACCATGTCCAACCATTAACCCTACTCTACAAAGTTCACCCTAAACCATGTCCCTCAAAACCACATCCTCTATCTATCTATCTATCTATCTATCTATCTATCTATCTATCTATCTATCTATCTATCTATCTATCTATAATAATACACTGTATCTCAGATATATCAAAAACACAGGAGCTACAGCTATCAGGCATTTACAATCAGCATCCTCATACAGTTTTACTTAAGTAATATACTGGAACAGGAAATATCACTGTATATATATATACAATAAAATTGGCAAATACAGATTGCAAAGCCATAAATCATTTTAATTATTTATACCTGGCATTAAATTCCTAGTTAAAACAGTATTTCTTGCCTTTAAGTTCAGTATGCAGCTGTATTATACTGATAAAAACTGTAAACAAAACATTCTTGGTACAGACACCTAAAAAGCTATCAATTATCTTTACAAAAATCAGTTATGAAACTGTACAGTCAGGGGCTAGAGGAGGATGTGATTGGGCATGGAAATGCATTAATTGTAACTGAACAGTTCCAAACTTTTTCAACATATTCCAATGACTCTTGGTAGGATTTACTATTTCTGGTATTTCAGCAGTGCAATACTCACATGCCATGTATTAAAATGCTACTGTGATGTTCTAGTTTAAACTCAGCCGGTTTAAAAGACCTAATTTCAAGACACAGACTTCAGCTTTCTAATTTGAACAGGTTTAGTGGCAGCAGGGTTGAGTGGCTTCACTGTGACAGGCCTTAATTCTCAGTTCCTATCCAGCACACAGCTACAGAGCTGATGCAATCATCCTCATAACCTTTGGCTGGTCAATGCACTGTTGCCTCCAGCTTACTCCAGTTACTAAACACAGAAGGCAAAGAACAGCAAATAAAAATAATCAATAGTAGCTACCTGAAGTCATATGCAGCAAATCCTGTTATTGAAACTCCAAAATCTGATTGACCAAAATAATGACAGAGTCCTGTTTGAGCTTTAAAGGTGTATTCCGAATTTCTTACGAGTTTTACTTTTGTCTGCAAGAAGATAAATGAATGAGTGTAATGTGTTTGACTTCAAGACTATGCAGCTCCAGACACATTGAAAATCACCGGATAACTCACTCAAAATTCAGTGTATTCATGGTGAGATTAAAGAATATCATGTTGGAAAATAAAGTGTTAACTGTCTCTAGTTTCTTTGTTCATGGGGAAAGTTTCAGAAGAGATTCATAAGACTTTAAGTAACAATTTAAAAGATATCTCTGGTTTAAAGGAGCCTCATAAGAAACCTCATCAATCTGTAGGCACAGAGATTAGGCATTCATTGACTACTGATTTTCTTCTAATGACATAGACACACAAAATTATCCTCTTCTTAGATCAGATCAAGAACCACAAATATCCAAAGAACAGTTCTATAAAATACCAAAATTAAGTCAAATTATGCTATTAGCATCAAATCCTCAAGCCAATATATATTATAATGGCTGCCACAGTTCAAAGTTCAGCTGCAAAGCTACTGCATCAACTTTTTCTACTTTTCTTCTGCAGTATGGTATGTTTATGACAGTGTTTTCTCCAGTCTAAGTAATTTCTACTCCCTCTGTGGCCAAGGAAGAGGAAATTCTTTCTCAAAATGCAAACTTAAACAAGTTATCTAGATTTCATTAGCCAGGGTTATAAGATCTTCTGGGGTAGGTTTACATCATTTCTTGAAAAGGATCATTGTTCTAAGAAAACTTCAAGAAACTAAGGGATTCTTTTTATATTCTTGTAACTCAGACTGTCAGCCTTTTTATTTCAAGACCTTAAAATGTTTCTGCTCACCATACATCATTGACACACATTTTGCATTTTTCATTAATGAAATTAAACCAGAAACTCTGCAGTTTCATAGTTTTGGGTTGCACATGAAGCAAAGGTAAACACAAACTATTTTATTCTGAAGCTCCCCACACTTGTTTATGATTTTACAGTGTTTACAATAGAAACCACAGAAACATGAGGATCTCAACATTGCTCTTTTTCCCCAGATCCTGATGCCCAGTCTAGACACTCAAAACCAAAAGCAATACATGTGGATAAATGGATCCTTCTATACTGGAACTGTATGAATGAGCTCTACATTCCACCACATTCCATCACTTTTTTTTTCCCCCGCCAGTTAAAGGGAATATTAACATGAAAGCTAAGAAAGGGTTTGACATTTCTGAGGAGTTTCCAACCTGGTTCAGCCAGCTCAAAGCAGTAATAGTGGATCCCCCACTGCAGCCATAATTATTGTATGAGCAGTCAATGACCTGCTGCACGCTGAGTTCTTCCAGGTTATTTCCTTTAATTGCATAGGCAGACTCTATACTACCCACGATGCTGAAAGCCCAGCAGCCTCCACACTGTTACAAAGAGAAGGAAAACAGGGGAGAAAGAAAAATTCCGCTTTGTTTTTTTAAGCTGGATAACAAAAAAACCCAACAAATCAACAACAACAAAAAGAGTCAAAAGTAACTAACTTCAATTTTAAGGCAATAATAAAGACATTTAATCAGACATTTCAAATATTGCACTGTTTTCTTCCCTGTACTTCCCTCTGAAAAAGATAAATGTATTATGGGTGTTATTTCAGTGA
The DNA here is from genome assembly GCA_025447755.1 of Corythornis vintsioides. Taxonomy (NCBI): domain Eukaryota; kingdom Metazoa; phylum Chordata; class Aves; order Coraciiformes; family Alcedinidae; genus Corythornis; species Corythornis vintsioides. The sequence continues at coordinate 2,700 of JAOEGS010007997.1, forward strand.
TTCCTTCCTGATTAATTTTTGCTCTTTAAGATATGTCTGAGGATGCTTTTCCTCAGAGAAGTCTGAGGATCTGCTTTCTTACCAGGACTGTGAGAGATTGGTTTTCTTAAAGAAGGATTTGGGCTCAGGATGAAATTATTTTTTAACCACTTGTTTTTAATAAAGGAGGCACATAGCTGCCCAATACTTCTACAGTCTGAAGAATTTGCTGAAATATATTACAGTTAAAACAAACCAAACCAACAGAAAACTGAAAATAAACACTAGAAAAAAAAAATGGTTAGGCAGAAATAGAATCTTATACTGCAAGGCTAGGATCTTTAATCTGTGGCACTTAAAATAGGAAGTGGAATTTATTCCTAGGCAAGATCCAGGTGCAGAAGACATTAGGCATTTAACAGCTTTTTTTTTTGTTTCTTATCAGTGGCCATAACCACTCTGGATAAACTATAATTATGCGGGATGTGGTTACCTTCCTATAATGAATGCATCCCCTGAGGATAAAAGTGGTAAAGACATGGGTGTTGTCTTTGTGCCAACAGCATCCAATCATGAGAAAAAACAACAGACTCTATCCCCATGAGGTGAAACGTGGGGATGAGGTACTTCAGACTCCTCAGAAAAACACAAAATACACATGGTGCAAAATATTTGCAAATTTAGTTAATTAGATTAAAAACAAAATAAACTCCTTCCTTAAACCTTCACTTGGTTCTATGATGCATCTACTGTAACTGTCCCCAAGCAGTGCTTGAGAAGCAGGAAAGGAAAACACTGCAACTTACTGTCTGCTGATTTCTCACTTCTGCAATGACATTCTTGTCCCTCCAGTCAAACTTCTTTGGCAAAGGCTTTTCCTTTCCCTTTGGCACTTTCACGTATCTGGGAAGTTTGTGAGGTATGCTTCTTAAGTAAATAGCTAAACATAGAATACAAACATCTATAAATCTACTAACTAAAAAAGAAAACCTCAAAAACAACTCTTTTACTAGAAGCCAGAGAGGTAACTTTCATTTGTAGTTACCATCATGATATTACGTCTCATTCTCAAATCCATGTAAAATTAATGTATTTCAAAACAATATATTCCAGAATGAATACAAACATTCCTACAGTGCTAGGAAAAACAGAAATGTTTCCTGTAGGGAGGGCAGATACAAAGCATAAAAATGTACTAAAGCTGATTAACAATCATGCCATTAAAAAAAAAAAAAATTCACAACATTTTATTTACTGGAAAAATGTTATTTCTCTTAGGGGTAAGGTCTCTTAAAGGGGAAAATAAAAAAGGAGAATTGTCTAAAGATTCTGAAACACACACAAACTGGCAATTTTTCACTAAAAAAAGCAGCTGCTTAATTATTTAAAATGTAAAATGGTGTGAAATCCCCCAATTAATAGAACATGTAACAGAAGGCTTGAATAGCAAGAAGGGAAGGTATCAGGCACATTTTGTTAGTAAAAGAACTTAAGCATCTTATAGTGCTGCTGAAAGAATTAACTGTCATTGTACAGTCATGGTCATCCAAGGGTTATTTGGATTATAGTCCATTTTGTCTTGGGGTAGGAAATAGAAATTTAAGCATATGGGAGAACCCTGTTGCAGCTGAGGAAAGCTTTAAGGGAATAACAGTCTACACTAAAACATACACAGCTCTGGACAATTCAACCTTGCAAGACTGGAGAAACATAAGAGGATCACTGCATCCTTCCAAAGTACTTTTGGTTTAGTAACAAACACTGTAACCTAGCTGATTATCAGAAGTGGAAGAATCTGCAAATGGGAAAGACACAAGGTTCTTCCAAAGATTAAGAAAAACAAAGGAAAAGGCATTAGCAGCAGCCAGAAAATGCACCTTTGAACTCCTCGGGGAACAGATGAGAAAACTGATTTATTCCGTAGAAAGCAGTCGTATTATCTTTTGGTGATGAATTCAATAATCTTATTCTTTTAGCACTTTCCTGAAGGGGGGAAAAAAAAAAAAAAGAAGGTATATTGTGGTCATTAAGTTAGCAGTGATGACAAAACAGTTAGAAAAAGGTGATCACCAGTAAACAAAAGACAGCTGTTCACCTCAGATTTATTGTGGAGTCTCAGCAAACCAACATGAAAGCCATTTGAAATTTCAACTCCAGAAAGGTACTAAACAACTATTTGTTAAGTCCACAGAGGGTTAAAAAACTCCACATAAGACAGACAAAACAGGCGAGCTGAGAACAAAGCGTGTCAAAATTATCTGATGTCCTTCTCTGACAGCACAACAAACCTTGCGGTTCAAATACACGTTCAAATGTCTTCAGACAGGGTTAACCCCCACTTGCTTGATGTCCTTATAAAGCAAAAGAACAGTATAATGACCCAAAAACGTAAAATGATGATGATGATGATGACGATGTGTTCTTGGTCCGAGGCTGACACCTGGCGTCAGCAGCGGGGAAGGAGGCGGGCAAGCCACGGCACCCCAGCCCGGGGAAGCCGAGCGGGCAGGACCCAGAGGAACGAACCAGCAAAGGACGCCGGAGTGGGGTCCGGTGCTCCGGACTGAAGAGCTCTGCCCGGCTCCTTCATCCAGCCCTTGCTCTCCGGTCACCCGGTTAGCAGGAGCAAAGCGGCGCCCCGACACTCCTCCTGCTCCCCGACACTCCTCCCGCTCCCCGACACTCCTCCTGCACCCCGACATTTCTCCTGCACCCCGACACTCCTCCCGCGCCCCGACACTCCTCCTGCACCCAGACACTTCTGCTCCCCGACACTTCTCCCGCACCCCGACATTTCTCCTGCACCCCGACATTTCTCCTGCACCCCGACATTTCTCCTGCACCCCGACACTCCTCCTGCGCCCCGACACGTCTCCTGTTCCCCGACACGTCTCCTGCGCCCCGACACTTCTGCTCCGTCGCAGCCAGCGCAGCGCTGAGTCGCGATGCGGGTGCGAAGTGCGGACAGCAGCACATACCCGGAGCGCCGCCGCCGGTTCTTTCCTTCGGTCATCTCCTAGACCACCACGGCCTTGCTCTTCTCCGAGCGGGGTGCCTGCAGACGCCAGCAAAACGCCGCTACCCAGTCGCAGCAGGCACCAGAAAAGCACCAGCATCTCCTCAACCGTGCAGAGCGATCGCCGGGTCGCACCGGGCCGCTGGGCCCAGGCTCTGCGCCCCTCCCCTGGCTGCTATGTCACGGTGGGGTGGGGCTTGGAGAGCTCCCAGCTCACTCCCGGAGCTTGCGGACTGGGCTTTTCGTGGTGGAGAGGGGACTTAAACCTCCTTTCCAGCTTCTGCCTGGCTCCCTCCTTGAGATGGCCCAGGGCTCGGATGGAGCGGGGTCCAGCACTCCCTGACTTGTGCGGGCTGGGCATGAAGTGGTGCCCGCCCCGCGGCATCGTCGCCTGCGTTGCTCAGTTGGGGCTCTGTGTGTGTAGCTGCTCCTTGTGCCGTGTTTTGGGGCTCCTGGCAGCGCTTGTGAAAAAGCCCCGTTTGTTAATATCCATAGTCGGCTGTTGTTACACACTCAGTGTTGGTAAGGAGAATGTTTGTACGCTAAAGCTACTGTGGATTGTCTCCGTTGCTTTCTCCCCCCAGCAGCTTGCACAAAGGGAAAGAAGTGTCCTGTGCCAAACCTTGCGGCGTTGTGGTTGGGAAACACGAGACTTACTTCAGAATGAATTTTTAAGTTACAGTTTTGCCACCAGAACTGGGTCATACTGGAATGTGAGCTTCCTAAAGGGTGCAAAATCGTGTCTGTGCATTTTTAATTATTTTTATGTGTGTGGCGTGTGTTATTTTCACCTGTTGAGTTTGAAAGTGAAATTACACTGTATGATATGTAAGATTGCCATGTGCTTTTAATTTGTGGATCAGGGTTAAGCTCCAGCTGAGGTGGGTGCAGGGTGGGTCAGAGTGGCCCTGCTGGTGGGTTCTGGCTTGAAGAACTCTGCCTCTCTCTGTCCTGTCACCTCCAGCTGCCTGCTATTTGTAGTGTTCCTCTCTGGGATGGTAACTTCTCTTTGAAGGGGCCAGGTAGCTTCAGAAACTGGAGTGCTTGACTGATGTGTGGCATCTGCTCTATGGTGACAGAAGAAGGATTTAACTGTTAGCAGCAGCACTACAGGGTGCTCTGCATTACAAAGGCATCTACAACTCCACAAAGCTTTTCTAGAGTGAGACTGCAGTAGTAGAGCTGTTGTCTGTCAAGGACGATAAGGAGTACTTCAGTCATGAATCAACTACAGTTCCTTCCTGTCTACACCGCTGCTAAAGGAAGACTTGTGTTAGTTGCAGAACATTTATCATGCACGTAGCTTTTCTTAATGATGGAAGGAAAAAATAATTCTGCTTTATAGCCTGGAGTTCTGAGTATTTCTGCAGTTGGGTAAAGTGAATGTACTGTTATTACTGAGAAGTTGAGGCAGATTAAAGGCACTCCTGGTGGTAGGTAGGTTAATGGTAAAACAATCACAGCAGTTCAGGAACAGCCTGGTAGTACAAGAGTTAATAACCTGTTTCCACCAAATAACTCATGTTCAGGATTGTACAAACCCATGGGGAACTTAATCCAGCTCTGCCTTTGTCTTTTCCCTCCCATGTCAGGGCTGCCAGGTGGTTGGGTGAACTGTCACCAGTTTTGGTTCAGGAGAGGTATTTATGGCTTATAGCCACTGTATGGAAGAGCTTGTTAAGAGAGCAGAATATGGCTGTTCTCATGTGTTTTATCATAGGATTGGCATAAGATGTTATTACAACTTGTCACAAACTTGTATTGCCACAGTGAGATCAGCACCGAGGCTGGGTAAGGAAAAGACAGTCATGTGAACAGTGAAACCTTTATAAGGACAATCTGATTAAGGGTGAGTGTAGGGAGGATGGAGCCAGACTCAGTGTCATCCAATGACAGGACAAGAGGCCATGGGAGTCAGCTGGAGCACAAGAGGTTTAGGGGAAACACAAGGAAAAAATTTTTCCCAGTGAGGGTGCCAGAGCCTGGCAGGGGCTGCCCAGGGAGGTTGTGGAGTCTCCTGCTCTGGACACATTCCAGACCCACCTGGATCTTTTTCCTGGGTGACTTGGTCTAGGTGACTCTGCTCAGGCAGGGGGGTTGGACTAGATGATCTTCTAGGTCCCTTCCAACCCCTAACATTCTATGATTCTATGAACCTCAGCAGTCCAATTCTGAGTGCAAAACCCATCAAGCTTTGACTCTGGATACCTGCTCACAGTGTCTGTATCAGGGTGAGACCCTTGGCAAGGGCAGGGCAGTGACTGGTAGGAGTGACAAAGGCAAGCTTGGTGTGGGAGCTTTGGAGGTGCTGCTCGAGAGGCTCACAGAAACCTCAATGCCACAGCCACATGATTTTATTCTTCACAGCTGTTGTGAACAAATAGATTGTTTACCTTTAATGTGTTAAGGTTAAGTGAACAGCGCTGGGTGCTCTGGGAGTTCACACTCCACCAACACACACCCCGGATATCACAGTGGGCTCTCCTTTTATCCCCCTAGACTAATCCATATCCATAACCATTCTAGGAAGGGAGGGGTTGTTCCATGAAGGGGCCATCCTCACTCTGACGCATCGTTTTCAGTCCTGGTGGTCCCTCTAGGGTTGATCCCTGATGACAAGTTGTATCCTCCCTCGTCAGTCTTGTCCTGCACTGACCTTCACTTTATCTTCCTTTCCTTACAAGATCTTGTTTTAGCAAACGGCTTTTATTGCTTTACAACACCCGACCTTCACTTTATCATTATAGTACATTGAGACTCTTCTGGGTATCATTTGCTTAGTGTTTTCCACTGCTCATCTAGGAGTCTTTAAATCAAATGTTTTCATAACACTGACACAAATTGTTACCCCTTTTATTACAACAACATAGTATAATGTGACAAGAAAGAAGTTGTGTTACTGGTAGGCATCAGAAAAATGCTGAAATAATCTTTAATGAAAATTAAGCTTTGAAATAAAGCATTTAAGCTTTTCCCCCAGGTTAACATCATCAACTTCCAATAAATTGACCTGCTAGCTTTCAAATCTGCAATCTGGAAATGTTGATTATTTAAAACGGAGTAAGTTTTCTTAACTGAATATATTTTCTTATTTTTAACATATAATAATTAAATGTTAAATTAGTCAGCTTAGCTTTATTATAAGAAAAAAAGATAAACACGTTTGTTTTTCAGCTATTTCCACGGGCTGTGTCTTGTTCATAACAGGAGCACTCTGGTCTTGCTTGGAGCAGCTATTTTCTATGTAGACTTTAGGAGTTACTTTCCCTGCGAAACACGCGAGGGCAGCAAAGGACTTTTGGAAAGGTAGTTGCGAGCCCTGCAGTGTTAATTTTAATTAAAATAAATAAACCCCCAATAGCAAACAAACAAAAATCCCCTCCTATTTTTAGAAACTAGCTGTATCGCAGATTGATTTGCATTAAAAAATCTGCAGTGCAAGAGGAGAAAGTATGTTTCCTGGGAATTTGCCCTCTCCATGTACTAAATAGATGCATCGCTATCTTGTTCAAGAGGGGAGTGTTAAAAAAGTTCGTGTCTCCTCTGACGACTGGCTCAGGGAGAACAGAAGTGTATCAAAAGCTAAAGGTAGGTGCCTGACAGCCAAAGTGTTTCAGAATTCATTATTTTTCCACTGAACTACTGTTCTGTTAAAGCATTTTCAACTTGTGCTTTGAAGGACAACCCCCGAAACTATATAAGGAGAGCTCTATTCATAGGCTGTTCTGTTTTGAATTATTCCAGTGTAAGCCTTGCCTTGCTTCATTAAGATAATAGAAAATACACTTGTAAAAATAATACCAGCATCAGGCCTATAAAAAGGAATAGGATATAAAGTGTTTTGGGGTGGTTTTTTTTTTTTGGTTGGTTGGTTTGTTTGTGGGTTTTTGTGGTTTGTTTTGGGTTTTTGTGTGTGTGTGTTGTTTGTTTTTTAGAGGTTTTATTGATGATACCAATTGTTACTGCTTCACTGACATCCCCAAGCCATACATTATCACCCTAGACAGGTAATTAATATTTTTATGGAATTCTATGCTTTATGTTGCAAGATCTTTTTCATACACTCTGACTTGGAATGTTATAAACAAGTAAATGCTTGTTTTAAAATATATTTTAGTCACATTTTTCATTAGCTCTTTTCTCTCTATTTGGTAGAACTATTTGATGAGCCCAAATAACACATACTGAAGGAAGCAGCAATAATGAATACTTTCTTTAAATGAAGATATTCCTTTATTAAGAGAATTTGCTCATAGAATCAAAGAATCCCTCAGCTTTGAAGGGACCTTCTAAGGTCCCCTAGTCCAACCTCCCCTGCAGGGAGCAGGAACATCCCCAACTAGAAAGGTTGCTCACAGAAGAGCAATTTGTTTCTCAGTAGGTACAAAACACCCATTTCTAAAATTACTTTAAGCTTCTAACAGTGTAATTAGTGGGGACTTTTCACAGAATTACAAGATCAGAGTGAGAGCTCATGAATGTTTAGTGTTTTCCCTGTGTTATTATGCAAATGGTTAATCGAGAATTGTTAGCCTAGCTGCAGTGCCCTTTGGCCTCGGTGTTTGTAATTATGGTAGCAAACAAGGGCAAAATAACAATGAATTCCTTCGGATTTGGAGACCGGATTTCAACAGGGTGGGTCCTGCTGCTGCTAAGAGCTGTGATATGATGTGATAATGGAGCTGGGGGGAGGTGGGATGCTTTTCACTGTTGGTGTCTGTAGCAGTCTGGGCTTTTGTATGCACGTAACGTTTAACAACTGGAAAAGAAATCCCTTTGTATTTTGCAGTCCTTGGCCTCGGAGAGAAATCATCTAAATCCAGCAGCAGATGGAGCTGAGTGTCTTCTCTTCAAAAGATTTGTTGAGAAAAAAAAGCTTTCCAGATATGTGTAAGGCTTGGTTTATTTTAAGACCTTGCAGTGGTGGTGTTTGCTAATACAGTTGCACTGGTAACAGCTGCTAAATGTAAGCAAAGCAACAAAGTGAGAATTGCAACCTTGGGATGAAATCTGGTGCTATGGAAGCGACTGCAAAAGCACACAAGCAGCCTGGCTGTAACAAGTGTGGAGGAGTCATCTTTTCTCAGCCCCAGGGTAGACTTGGAAGTGTGTGAGAAGCAGGTAAAATCACCCGCGGTAACAGTTGTGCTTGCAGAAATAGGCAGCCTGCGTTGGAGTTCCCTTAGCTGAGAAATATCTGTGTGGACTGTGAGGTCTCCTGGTGCAGCCACATTCCCTTGAAAAGAATGAATTAACTGTAGGACCTGCTTCTCCAACTTGACTCTTCTGTATCCCAGCAGAATACCTTAAACACCACGAAGTGTCTAGCTCTTCTTCAATAATGTATTCCTTTTTTCTTCAGTTTTGTCAGTAGGGAGTGAATTATAAATTAACAAGGCTGGCAGTGGAGCTAGTAATTCACATTGAATGGTGAATTCCAATTTGAAAATTCAGAAAGATGTGATTAGGAGCAACACCTGTTCAGAGTGAGACTGAAGCAAGAACTTTTAGTGAACTGAGAATTGGCCTTTAACATGGTGACTGTGCCATTTCTATTTTTCTCTGCCTTCCAAGTGCTAGTGTGTATGATAGGTTGACATTGATATTCTCAAGTGAGAAAGCTTCTCAGATACAGGTCATAAAAATGTTATTTTTCCTGTTTGCTTTTTTCTTTTTGATATTTTGGTATCTTTTTATTTGCCCCCAAAAGTGGGCTAAGTGATCAGCTTCTCAGACAGTATTTGGTACAGCCTAATTTAAGGTCACAGGCATTGATAAACATTTATTCACTTGTATTGTTATTATTTTCTCTATCAAACTATTATAGATATAATTGTCTACCTCCTGGTGCACAAAGTGCTTGTAAGTAGAAGTACAACTGTTTTGTAGAATCTACTCTGCAAATTTCTGTAAATCCTTCAGTTAAATTTGTTTCTACACCCTTTGTTAATTCATCAGTGACTTTGTCAGTGGAGGAATCTAGCAAGAGGGTAGGAGTTGCAAAATTCAGATAAAAGAAAAAACAAAAAAAGTGCCCTTCAGGAATCCAGATATTTCTATTCTACATACTTTATTTTTACTCTCAGTTTTGGAGAAACTGGTTACTGACTTTCTCCAGTAGTGATTATAACTTAATAATAATATAATAACGTAATAAACTATCATTAAAATGCTGTTGAATCATCCCAACCTTATATTCTTTCTGTTCAATTTATGACCCCTTCTACTTTTGGTTTCTTTTGGCACTTAAAAGGACTGATTTTCCAGCTCTATTGATATTAATCAGTTCTGAATATTACTTCTAT